>ML100336.1:0-67002 GCA_003697995.1 Taxidea taxus jeffersonii | reverse complement strand
TTGTTTTTTTTTTTTTTTTTTTTAAGATTTTTATTTATTTATTTGACAGAGAGAGAAGGAGAGAGAGCAAGCAAGCACAGGCAGAGGCAGAGGGAGAAGCAGGCCCCCTGCCAAGCAAGGAGCCCGATGTGGGACTCGATCCCAGGACGCTGGAATCATGACCTGAGCCGAAGGCAGCCGCTTAACCAACTGAGCCACCCAGGCGTCCCCATACTTGGTTTTTTAATTTTTTTTTTTTTTTTGCTTAAATGTTATTTAAAAGTAATTCTTAGATTATTTACTCCTAAATACCTCAGAATACGTCTCTGAAAAGTAACGTTTTTCTTAAGTGACCACAGTATTGTGGTCACATCCAGTGAATATTATGTTAGAGAATTACATGTAAAATATATTCTTACATGGGGATGCCTGGGTGGCTCAGTGGGTTAAGCCACTGCCTTTGGCTTGGGTCATGATCCCAGCGTCCTGGGATCGAGTCCCACATTGGGCTCTCTGCTGGGCAGGGTGCCTGCTTCTCCCCTCCCCTCTCTGCCTGCCTCTCTGTCTACTTGTGTGATCTTTGTCTATCAAATAAATAAATGAAATCTTTAAAAAAATATATATATATATTCTTACATGAACACATTACTATCAAAACATCTACCAAAATTAATCCAACTTTTAAAAATATAATCATGGAAGTATATTTCACCATATTAGAAAGAATGCATTACCTAGTTATCTCATCTACTTTCCTCTTCTTCTTTATTATTCTTTATTATTTACGTATTATTTATTATTATATTTATTTATTATATATGTATTTGTTATATATTTATTATTATTTCCTATTAAATATAGACATTTACAAACATTGAAAATAGAAGTAAATATAATATATAATATATCATAATATATTATATATACATAATACATATAATAATATATATAAATATTATACAATGCATATTATGTAAACATGCATTCATATGCATATATGCATGTATGTATGTACTATTTACATAATTGTGATTTGGATTCCAAATAGTGTTACTCATTTCAATGAAATATCTTTTGAGCCTCTCTAAATATAAATGTTATACTTGAACTGTTTTTTGCTTTTTTTTTTTTTTTTTTGGTTGATGAAGCCAGGTTGTTTTTCCTATAGAGTTAACCAATCTGAATACTGCTAATTGCATACATTTGATGTATCTCATCATCATTATCTGTTCCAGGTATTTTCTCCAAATTGGGAGCTAGATCTAGAGTCTTGGTCAGATCGAGGTTCAAATTTATTTTTGTAAAACTATTTTACACGTAGTCTCCATGAGATACATAAGATGGTTATTACATACTGTATTTTGTGTGAATTTGTGTGTGTGGTAACTTGTTTGTAGATGATGTCAGCCACTGATGAACTTTGGATAGACACACAAATCCATTAAAGAATAGAAAAATGCTGCTGTCTTCATTCTCTCTTGTCTTGTTTATTAGCTAGAATGCTTCTTTTAAGATAAATTTCCTTTCGATTATTTGTTTACATGAAATATAGTTCATGTGAAAAGACAGTTTAAATGTTTTATCCCTGTTTCATTTTTTTTTTTACTATGTGCCAACTATTCTATTTCTTTTTTTTCTTATTCTTTTTTTAAGTTTTTATTAAATTCTGGTTAGTTAACATACAGTGTAATATTA
This sequence comes from Taxidea taxus jeffersonii, assembly GCA_003697995.1. Classification (NCBI taxonomy): domain Eukaryota; kingdom Metazoa; phylum Chordata; class Mammalia; order Carnivora; family Mustelidae; genus Taxidea; species Taxidea taxus. The sequence continues at coordinate 65,328 of ML100336.1, read as the reverse complement.
GTTTCAGGTGTACAATGTAGTGATTCAACACTTCTGCAACACTAAGTGCTCCTCACAAGTACACTCTTTAATCCTTATCACCTATTTCACCCAATGCCCCATTTACCTCCTCTCTGGTAACCGTCAGTTTATTCTCTATAGTTAATAGTTTGTTTCTTGGTTTGTTTCTCTCTCTCTCTTTCATTTTTCTATTTGCTCATTTGTTTTATTTCTTAAATTCTGTATATGAATGAAATCATAAAGTATTTGTCTTTCTTTGACTGATTTATTTTGCTTAGCACAATACTCCAGCTCCATCCATGTCATTGCAAATGGCAAGATTTCATTCTTTTTTTATGGCTGAGCAATATTTCACTATGTATAATAGAGAGATATATATCTATTATATCTGTCTATCTATGCACACACACTGCATCTTCTTTATTCATTTGTCAGTTGATGGACAGTTGGACTATTTCCATAATTTAGCTATTATAGATAATGCTGTTATAAACATCGGGGTGCATGTATTCCATTCAATTGGTATTTTTGTATTCTTTGGGTAAATACCTATTTCATTTTTAAAAGAAAAATGTTCTGGGTCCCTGGGTGGTTCAGTTGGCTAAGTGTCTGTCTTCAGTTCAAGTCATGATCCTGAGGTCCTGGGATCAAGTACCACATTGGGCTCCCTGCTTAGTGGGGAATCTCCTTCTCCCTCAGTTCCTCCCCCTGCTTGTGTTCTCTTGCTCTCTCACTTGTGCTCTCTCTCTCAAATAAATAAATAAATAAATAAATAAGATCTTTAAAAAATATAATATTCCAACGTCCACAATAGCCAAACTATGGAAAGAGCCTAACTGTCCATCAACAGATGAATGGATAAAGATGATGTGGTATATACATATATACAATGGAGCCATCAAAAAAAAACAGAATCTTGCCATTTACAACAACATGGACGGCACTAGAGGGTATTATGCTAAGCAAAATAAGTCAACCAGAGAAAGACAATTATCATATGATCTCACTGATAAGAGGCAACTGAGAAACAAGACAAAGGATTATGGGGAAGGGAGGGAAAATGAAACAAGATGCAACCAGACAGAGAGAAAAACCATAAGAGACTCTTAATCTCAGTGAAAAAAAATTGAGGGTTGCTGTAAGGGAGGGGAGGGATAGGGAGGGATAGGGGAGTATGTATGCGATGGTGAGGGCTGGAATTGTGTAAGACTGATGAATCACAGACCTGTGCCCCTGAAACAAGTAATACATTATATGTTAGCAAAATTTTTAAAATAATGTTCCAAAATTATAATTTCCTATCTCTAAAATTGATCAATGATTATTGAACTCAAATGTGATGGATTTTAGTCCATTGCAATAATTATGCTATTTGGTGTTCAAATTGTCCCATCTCTGCTAGGTGAGAGCTTTCTCAGACTGTGTCCTGGGTATTATCAAACCATATCAGAATATGAAGAAGAAATATTTGCAAATCTTTTTATGATGTTAGAATAACATTCATATCAAAATCTAACAAAGAAATTATGAAAACATAAAATAAATTATTATTCCTTCTGTACATAGAAGCAAAATCATTCAGAAAACATTTGCAAGTCAAATCCATTGATACATAATTAGCTAATACATCATGAAAAAGTAAAATTTATCCCAGGAATGCAAAGGTGATTTAACATAAAAAATTGGGAAATTACATGATCATCTAGTTAGATGCAGAAAAATCACTGGTCAAATTTAACACACATTCATGAAAAATGCTCTCGGCAAACTAGGAGTAGAAAGACATTTTTGTCTCTCTGCTAAAGAGCCTATCCACAAAGATCCTTCACCTAACAACACTCACTCTGGTAAAACATTAAACATACCTCCTCTAAGTTTGAGAAGACAAGAATCTCTTCCTTCATCATTCATATCTGATGTCATAAAGCAAAAAAGAATAAAAATGAAAGTATAAACATTGGAAAGGAAAAGTCCAAACTCTTCAAGCACAGTTGGCATGATTATTTACATTAAAATTAAATTATATATGCAAAACTCTATTGTAACTTATATATGAATTTTTAACAAAGTTACAAGTATTAAGTAAATATATAATACTTATCTTTCTAGGTACCAGTAATGAACAATTGGAATTTTTTTTTAATTACCATTTATAACTAGCATCAAAAAGCACAAAATGATTGGGGATAGTTTTATTAAAAGAATGCAAGACTATCATAGTTAAAATTTTATAAAAACGGTGTATAGAAAAGTTAAATAAGACCTAAATGCTAATTGAAAGACTCATATTGTTGAGATGATAGTTTTCCTGAATTTGATGTGTATATTGAACACAACTTCACTTAAAATCATAAGAAGCTTTTTGTATGTGTGTAGAAATTGACAAGTGAATTCTCTATTAGAAGTAAAGGGACACTAGAACAGCAAAAACAGTCACTGAAAATAGTAGTAGGACATGAATTTAGTTTTGTTTAAACTACAGTAACTTAAGCCATGTAGCACTGGCATTTATATCAATGAAACAGAACAGAGAATCCAGAAATTGATACACACTTATCTGGTAAATAAATTGACATTTGGGAGGGAATAAAAAATGTAGTGGAGTAAAGACATTTAAAAGATATTTATTTATTTGAAAGAGAAATCACAAGAGGCAGGCAGATAGAGAGAGGGCGAAGCAGGCTCCCTGCTGAGCAGAGAGCCCCATGCAGGGCTGATCCCTGGACCCTGAGATCATGACCCAAGCCGAAGGCAGAAGCTTAACCCACTGAGCCACCCAGAAGCCCAAGAAATTATTTTTAACAGTTTTTAAACAACTGCATACACCATATATAACTGTCAAATTGAGATTGAACATAAACTTAAGTGTAAAGCCTAAAACTATAAAATTTCTAGAAGAAACTATAGGAGAATATATTTACAGTCTTGCATTAATGAAAAACTTTCTTATGACTAAAAAAGTGGAAACCATAAAAAATTGATAAGTTAGTTCATTTAACTGAGAATTTTCCATTCATGAATAAACATACTTAAGAGACAAAAGGATGAGGCATACTCTGGAAAAATATTTTCAACACACATTCTGACAAAACTTATATTCAAATTATATAAATAATCAAAACTCAATTTAAAACAAGAGTGCTCAATAAAAATAAATGGGCAGAAATTTGAAAAGAGACTTCACATATAAGTCTTATGTACAGCGGCGTCTGGGTGGCTCAGTGGGTTAAAGCTTCTGCCTTCAGCTCAGGTCATGATCCAGGTTCCTGGAATGGAGCCCCGCATAGGGCTCTTTGCTCAGCAGGGAGCCTGCTCTCCCCTCCCTCTCTGCCTGCCTCTCTGCCTACTTGTGATCTCTGTCTGTGAAATAAATAAATAAAATCTTAAAAAAATAATAAGTCTTATGTACAAAACAAGATAGCCCTTAAGCACTTTAAAAGATGATCAGCATCATTAGCCACAAGGAAAATGCAATTAAAACAGTAATGAGATACCATTTTCCACCCACTAGAATGGATGAATTAAAAATATTAATTCCAAATTTTGATAAAGGTATAGAACAAATGGAGATCTCATAAATCATTAGGAAGGGTAGAACATTATACAAAAATTTGGAATAAAGGTTTGGCAATTTTTTAACCACCACCACCACCACCACCACCACCAAAATCATATATATACCCTTCCTATGGCCCAGAAATTCCACTTATGGGTATTTATTCTGGAGAAATTAAACAAATATTTACAAAAATATTTGTACAGGAATGCTCACAGAAACTGTTTATAATGATCCTAAACAGAAAGGAACCCACATGTTCATTAAAACAAAAAATGGCTGGACAAATTGTGATACACTAATTAAATGTAATATAAAAATAAAAAAGGAGGGTACAACTTCTACACTGACAACATGGGTGAACCTTATTAATATAATATTCATGAAGGGATCCAGCTCAAAAGAATATGGGCTATATGGCTTCATTTGTATGAATTTTTAAAATATGAATAACTAAGCTATGGTGATATTAACCAGGACAGAGCCTGCCTCTAAGGAGCATAGGTGGTTGAGACGAAAAGCTCATAAAGAAACTGTCTTAGATTATGGACATTGCTAAATAATATTTAGATATCTGTTTCAACATATATGTTATTCTCAATAAAGAAACAACAAAAAACTCATGCAATAGAAACTAAAAATATATAATAATGTAACCATCATAGATTTTTTTTCCCCAACCATTATAAATGTTTATTTCTCCCACAAGTAACTTGAATTTATATCCTATATAAAAACATGACTGTCCAAGGATGCATGTCTACATTTGGTGGGCAGTTTCCCTTCAAAAAGTGATTAAGGGATTCAAGTGTCTCCCATCTTAAGTTTCCCAGGCCTATTTTATCTATGTTTCAGTTATCTTCAACTTGTTGTTGTCATGTTTCTTATACTCCTCTAAACTAAACTGACACAAGGTGATATTAAATTCCAAGTTTGTAACATAACTGGACTGAAGTCTTCACAAGTTTCAGATGTCTAATATTAAGACATAAAAATCCAAATAGTAGCACAATGTCATACTTAAAAAATAAAACTATTTTGTGTTTTTACATTGACATCATGCTAATTTTCCTAAGTTGATTTATGAAATATGAAAATGATTTCATGCTAATCATTTTCCTAATTTGAAAAAAATGACACGTCTTAGGTCTTATAATGTAGACATTAAAAGAAGTCTAAATAGATTGAAGGTATTAATAAATGTTTCCTTAATCTATTTTGAGTATGCCATCAGAGACATCAACTATGTCTTCCAGTTTGATAGAACGTTCTGGTAGCTTCTTTGGAGATCCACATAAGACAATCCGACTCATTTAGAAATGCAGCCATTCATTTACCTAATACCTGTCCAGCTGCCTTTATCTATGTATACACATGCTTTTTAAAAGAAGATTTAATTTATTTATTTGAAAGAGGTAGAGAGATTGAGAGCAGGAGAAGGGAAGAGGGGCAGAGCGTGAGGGAGAAACAGACTCTCCTCTGAGCAGGGGGCCCCATGTAGGAATTGATCCCAGAACCCTGGGGTCATTATCTGAGAGGAAGGCAATGCTTAACTGACGGAGCCACCTACGCGCCCTATATGTATGCTTTTAATTCTAATTAGCCATCATTTCCCTTATCTTATGCATATAACTTCAACTTTACCCAGAGTGATACAGCATTATGCTTCCCTGTATTAAAAATGACCTGAACTTTAAATGCTAACTTTTCCTTCTTATGCCATCTATCAGGATATAGCCACCTTGACATTTACATAGAGTAATTTTGTCTTGCCCCTTAAGAACTCACAACATCTTAAATATGTATGCAAAGATACCCATATACGTTACACTGTTATGTCTCTGGGATGGGACTTCAGAATAAATTCTGTGCATGAGTTTTTACAGTGAATTCTTTTCACATATAGTATGTAAATTCAAAGTCTGATTACTAATTTATTACTTTATGGAAAACATGGCATCTTTAAAAATATTTTCGAAATATTTCTAATCTTCCCCGTGAATCTCATTTCTGATGTGGAAGGCACTTTATCTTCTAAAAACCAATGAAAATTAAGTTTGGGATGGAAAAATATTCCCAATGAAGATCATTAAACTAATAAGTATGATGACTGACATACATATATTTTATAGATAAATAAACTATGTAAGCATAGTAGTTTAAGGAACTTGCCATGGTAAATAGAAAAATATTGAAGACAGGATTTGAACCTAATGTTTCCTGAGTCCAAAGCTCCTGATCTTAATATCACACTAATATATCTCCCACACCAAGGGGCACATTGTAATAAATTACAAATAAGGTAATGGAATCACATTCTGGGTGAAGTATCAAGATGTCCTTACTTCATATTTTTTATATTTAATTTCTTTTTTTAATATTTAATTTCCATTCTTGTTTTCTTTTAATTTGAAAGGACTTAAACAAGTAAAATAACACCCAATGGCTTACCACTCTTCAAAATTCTAACAGAACAAATAGTGCCTTCAATCTGGCACTTCTGTTGCCTACAAAATATTTATAAAACTAAACACTTCTGTAATTTTGTACTGAGTGTTTGAAAACGGCTCTGATTGCTAATAACTCTATTCAATATGTACTAGACAAGGGGGGATTTCAACTCTTAAGCTTCAGCTATTTTGAATTGCCTTTGTGCCAGAGAACTCTACCTTAAATTGCTTTTAAAGTAGAAAATATACACCATCTCCTCTCATATAATTCAAAACCGGTTTAAAGTTATATTTCTCAAAAAGAGAAAAATGACAAGGGAACTGTGATCAGGTCTTTTGTAGTCTGTCCAAAGGAACATGATTTGGATTTTTTTTTTTTTTTCTGGAGGGGAAGGATCTATGGTACAAGTGTTTGGAGAAAGTTAGCTACAGTCTCTGCTGTCACAAATATAATGTTTGTGTGGTATTTGGAGATCCTGTAAAGGGCAGCACTAAATTACAGTGTGAGGTGAAATGTAATAGCTGGAGAAGAGCTCAATCTTGAATGGCTAGGATCCAAGTTTCCACGGTTACTATTACCCACAAAATGTTATCCATTCAAGCTGTTTTCTTCATACATTCACACCTTATTCATGGAAATATTGTCACTGTAGTGGCTTAAGGTACTGTCTCAATGAAGTGCTTGTCATTAGCCATTTCAGCAGAGGCCACTTAATTTTACTGTATCCTCTGGTCAAAGACTTAACCCATGACTCAGAGACCTAAAACAGAGGCAATAATTTGGTGGGGAGATGCAAACTTCAGTTCTTTGTGGCAGGGTGGGAAGTAGTTCAAAGTTGTATTTCCATCAAGTAGAATGAATGCAAACTAGCATGATATGTGTCTACAAATATTTGTTTAATGAACATAAAATACACATGTATTTCATGTACATATGAAATCCCATGTACAATGGGGATTTGATATGTACATGGAGTGTATATCTATTGAATACCTCTACTTTGTGGAGACAGATGGAATATAATAATGGTTGCTTCATGTTTTCAAATTGTATTTTGTTAATACTCTATCTTTAGAGCTCAGAAACTTGGGTCTAAAAAAAGACATACCCAAAACATTATCATACATCTTTTTTGAAAAGCAAATATTTTGGAAACATAAGTAGAGAGCAAGTAATTCTACCTGCAGAGAGCCAACAGGAACCCTTCATAGTAAAGGTATTATTGCCTGTGATAGTGGAGATGCACACAGGACATTGCATAATTAGAAGGGAGATGCTAGACAGAGAGAGGAGTGCAGGGACATTCCCGATAGGAGAGAGAATATATCCAAAGGCATAGAAGCTGTAAGAAAGCAAGTCTCTGCAGGGCCTTAGGGGAAATTCAAAATTTCAAGTTCTGAATGGTATTTAGAGTCAAGAGAGGTGGGGAGAAAATGAAAAAGCAATAAGAATTTAAGTTTCTGTTGTAGATTAGAATGAAATTAATGAATTGGAGGATTAAAAATAATTTTTAAGCTAAGGCTTGGCATCATCCAATTTTTGTTTTGAAGAGAATCCTGGCAGCAAGCGAGAGATGGGACGGGAAAAAAGAAAAACAAGAACTGGAGGCAGGAGGGTCAGATAGGAGATACCATCTATCATCAAGTGGATTCTATGTAGTGAGTTCCATATAATGTCCCTTCAAATGGGAGTCTTAATTATCATGCAGTATACTGTTAGCGATACATGGAAGATTAATATGTAAAACCTGGGTTCCGATGTGCAGACCCTCTTTGCATCTCTTCCCAGAGTAGGACGGCTAGAATAGACAAATTAAGGCGATTTAATTTTAGACTGTATCATTTTTTTAGATGTGCTTGAGGAAAAGAAACACGAAGTGCAAGTGAACCTTCTGACACTAAATTACAGAAAAAGTGTAGAAAAAGGCCTACACAAAAGTTTGAGCTGTGCTAGTAGGTGAAAGGATAGCATCATCAGGGGAAATGTGTGCAATATGTTGAAACTTTCCAAATGAATGTGATTAGAAGTTTCTATTCTACTATTTAGCATCAGATGATGGATGTATCATGTACCTGCATTGTCTACATTTTTCGAATCAAGGCATTGACTATTGGGATATTCAGAAAAACTCAAATGAATGCAGAATACAAAGCAACGTATGCATGCCTTTTCTGAATTCTATAAATGATGCTCTTTGTACCAGCTTTACAAATTGAGGATGGTCATAAGCTGGGTGAGAGAATGGCACACCCTCTTAAGCAAAAAGCACTCCACGGCTTGGAAGGAAACAGTTTCAGGGTAAATCTGGCTTAAAAGGATTTGCCTTATGGAGGAAACTATGAGAATCAGACTGAGGCTTTCAAAATGCTTGTAGGTTTTTAAGATTATTTTAAATGACCAAGTGCCTCTTCTCACCCAATAAGAGCTGGTGAAATATTTTGAGTGGCTTAAGTTTTAATCTGAGAAAAAAAAAAGCCCACTCTTTGAGTCAGGTAACAACAGAGATATACAAATCTCAACATCAAAAAATTTTGATTCCAATAAATACCCTAGAAGAATTTTCACTATTAATAGCATGTTTTCATCAATGGGTAATTACAAATAATATAAATATGCATCATTTGGAAAGTATAAAAATAAATTATGGCTTAGTCATATAATAGAATTCTAAAATGTTAACTAGATCTGTGTGCATGTGTGTGTGTGTGTGTATATACATACATATGTACATGTATATATATAAATATATTCATAAAAACAACGTTTAGTGAAAAAAGCAATGGGCACAATGTATGTACACTACTAAATCAGTTACAAGTATATTCAAAGCAGCAAAAACATAGGTTGTTAGAAGTACTTATCTATAAACATATGAATCATAGGAACACTCACCAACTTGAGGATAATAGTTAACTCTTGGGAGAGAGAGACACAATTGGGATAATTTGAATAATGGCTATTAATAATGTTTGTCTGTTTAAACAAAAATGACCTAAAACAAATATAGCAACTTGATGAGACATGTTAAACCTCTGTGGTGGTAGGTGTCAGTGTAGTACTCTCATGTATTTTCCATGTTTTAAGTATTTTGTAATAGCATGATTCAACCCCCACTAATGAATCACTAAGAGTATTTTAACTGATAAAACACAAATTCTACTCATTAATTTTTAATATGTTTAAAATGGCCAAATCGGATGTTCTATTATAGAAACCACCAGAGTAATCTATATTTTAGCACATTTGGTCCAACACTTACATGGTCGTTATTTCAGGGTTTACTGATTCTCCCCTTTACTTTACAGAACAGCCATGAGAATTATGAGTCCAATTAAGTCCCAAGGGTAAATAAATGCATATACATGAAAAGAAACATGGCAGACATTTCTGGCTCTAATTTTAACACACTAACTTGGCTACTTACAGATTCGGGGGCGGGGGAGCTGTAAAGAAAAAAATAAAGCTGACAAGAACTTGTACACAGCTAATATTAAAAAATTCACAAGTACACCAAAAGTTCCATCACATTTAGATGCTATGTTTTTGTTTTTGCATTTTGCTTTTGTGTTTGGTTGTATGTTTTGCTCCAAGAAGCAAAATCTAGTCTGCATCAAATTATTCAACTTCTTATTTCTGACAACTACAATAACAAAGAATGCTAATGCATGATATTCAAATAACTCCTCTACTTTTCTAAGCACACAGTCAATCTAGTTTCTGATGGAAATTAACAGGTATTTAAGTAGATAGGCAAAAGAATATTGCATTGGCTTAACTTTGCTCAAAAATGAGCTCACCAATAGAAAAGTTGACCCATGTGGGAGAGACTCACAGACCTCAATAATTACTTTTTGTAGCAGTTAATAAGAATGCAAACACCTATTGATTTACTGATAATTAAATAATAGTAACTCTTCCACATATGGGGAAGCAATGAGCAACCAGCCCAAGTTGCTTAGAAAGCCTGTGATCTTATTTTACCAGAATAATATCAAATGCTAAGTTTGAAATTAGTTTATGTCCTGAAATATAGTATGCTGTGGCAGAAAAGGCAAACCTTCTTAGTCCTTTTTTATTACCAATGTAAATTTTTTTTTTAAATAATAAAATGTGCAAAATGATAAGTATCTTATGAGCTATAGGAGAACATAGTTAATATGTACTAGCTAAGAATGGCGCCAAGATCACAATCTAAAAAAAGGAAGTTAAATTTAAAGAAATGAAAACCTATAGTCAGAAATTGGAAATTATCAATGAGAATTATACAAGTATGTTACTTCAGTCAAGTAGGATAGCATTAGTTATTATTATTAGGAAAATAGCATTAGTTTATATACATGTAGTTCCATAGCAACTAGAAATTTGTGCATTTGAAAAATGTAATGTAGATGCATATTATAGGCATCTATAAGGATGCAGACAAAAATCAGCAACTATTGTAATTATTTGTTTTCAAAAGATCAGTTCAATTATGAAATTAAATTTAAGGACATAAAATCAAACATTTCAAAACAAACTATAGGAAAGGCTTAGCTCCATGAATTAAAAAAAAATGAACAGTTATATAAAATAAGCATATATATTCAATTGTACATAACATGTCTGGGAAAAAAAAAAAGACCACCTTATAATAATTCAGTGATTTTCTTCCACTTGCACTAATCTTCTGAAAGTTCTACAGGAAAGTTTTTTTCATTGTGGTTAACAGAAAAGAAGAATTAGTGTGTGGCTTCATGTGGAAAAAAAATAAACCAATGCACTTTAGAAAAGAGGTAAGGAGAACGTGAAGTGAGTTGGCTGTGCTTACATTAAGAAATGCATGCTAAACCTCACAAATGTTTTCATTTTACATCAATTAATTTTATGGCCCAAAAACATGTCATATTATTTTATAGATTATGCAATTACTAATATTGGATTGATAATGTTCACCCATAAATATCAAAGTAACTAATTAAACTGAGTAGAGAAGGAGTGGGTATAAAGATATATGTATGTATATAATATGTAATAAACTATACTGAAAAATTCAGCATTGATTTATAACAAGTATAGTTTTGATAAAGCACTATAAAATATAGTTTTACTTTGCAATCAGGAACACTTTTCATTTCTTGTAATTTTGCTCTTCACATCAACTTTCCCCTGAGGCTTAAATATTTCTTTATACAGTTCTTATTTATGCACAAATATCAAATTCATACCTCATGGAGGTATTTCATTTTAAGTGAAAATGTTTACATAAATCGAAAAGGTAGAAAGTTTGTAAAATAAAGATCATGTTGGATGATTGAGATTGAAGTGCTCCAGGTAGGAATCACAGAGAAAAAATATTTATCCCCAAATTATTACAACAAATACTATTCTAAAATAAGCTGCCTCTCATCTTGCATCCTATCTGATCCTATCTGAAAGGCAAACCAGTTTTACTATGGCAAGGGTGCCGTCCAGATGGATTGAAACAGAGAAATATCAAAATTTTTCCAAAATATGACTAAAATTGTTTGTAATAACCTTGAGAAGGTGTCAACATGAATATAGTCAGCAACACTGTTTAGGAAACATCTCATTCTATTTATCTAGAACTTCTTTTCTTTCCTTTTGTTTTCAGCTGAGGAAGTTTTTATGTAGTGTCCTGAGTCACTGGACTAGTTCTAGTATCAGCTCTGAATTTACTATGTGACTTCAAATAGGTTCCAAAGCTGTCTTTGAGCTGTTTCTTCATGTCTCAAGAAGTAACTAGTAGGCTTCTGTCTGCTCAAAAATTCTCTTATTCTAAGTCTGCAGAAAAGCTTTGATCTAATGGTGTGAATGGACCATTCCTTATGGTATTAATCTCAGAAGGAATATCATGGTACACAGCAGAGATGAGAATGTATCAAGATAAATTATTGTATTTTTTATCTCAATATATGTATGCATTTCACAGCCACCATACATTATGCTCAATTCCATGATATCAGAGTTTCAGGAGAGAGAAGTCAATAGATTCAATTAAAATGGGTTCTCCTCTCCATGGAACCAACTATGACCTAGGCAGGGCCACTTAACCACATTTCATCCATTATTTGCTTAGAAGAAGCAAATAATAAGTAAGTTCTGTTTAATTATAAAGGGTTTCAAATAGGGCAAATAAACTAGTACAGGTGAAAATATTCTGACAAGCATAAGGTACAATAACAAGTCAAGTTATGATGATGAAATCACAATGTTACAGTTTCTTGGTCAATGTTCCCAAGGAACAATGATCAGGATTAATCCATCACTGTCACCAATTGTACATGATGCCAAAACATGAGGTTGTTCCTACATGTATTTACAAATATCCAGATGTTTAGAGTTATTCAGACACATTATTGATTTTTTAAACAAAATAATCTGGATATGTTGGCAATATTGGTGATTTTATTCCATGCTGAGCCTATACTTTATCCCTTAATGTGGTTCAGATGTTTGCAAGTGTTAACACATTCACTGAATTACACACACAAAGTTAATGAAAATATTATGATCCCATAAATACGGCAAGTCAAACTAGCACCTGCTTTTCCTAGCCCCTTTTTTTCAGATTGAGAGTGGTGGAGCACAACCAGTTAATCTAACATGTGTATGAATGTGATGTGGTAGAGTCTGGCATTGGCCAGTTCAGGGCATAGCAAGCAGCTCTTGGTTTAATGGTCCCCGGCCTGAATAGATTTCTTGATTTGGATCACCAGAGATAGCATGAAAAGTCCCTTTGTTGAGTTTTAGTTTTTCTTGGCTTTCAGTAGCACAGCATGAGAGGGATAAGACTTGGCACTCCATATCTAAGCTGTCATTTGGAAATTTCAGATTTGGATTCTCTTCCCAGCATTGAAACTTCTTAATTCAAACCATTCTATACTCCCTGAGCACTGATGCTGTATACTCCTGCAGAGAAGGAAAAAGTGACTTCAATATGTCACCTGGCTTGCCATATCACCCCAATATTCTTGATGATATTAATGGGGTTTTCAATAATAGTATTATGGAGTTTTTCAGAGTGCCAATGAGTCCTATTAATATTCTATGACTAAAAACTGTACTGGTCTCTATTATTTAAAATGAATCAAAATTAATTATTAAAGTATTTCAGACATATGAAGCCCTCTCTGGCTACTAAATTTTCACAATATATAGGACTGTTCACCAGGAAAATCATTAAAGTTCTAAAGAATATGGTTCTTTGTCCATAAGAAAGTATAATCACAGTATATATTCCTGACATTCTGCTACTTATTTCTATCAGGAAAGTATGTAGTATGTTAAAATAACAACAAACAAATTCTTTAAAAATACAATTATGGTCAAGAGAATGTCACTATCTCTAAAATTTTCTTCTGCCCATGACAACCACTTCTTTCTGAATATTACAATATTTCAATGGTGTTACGAGGATGCATGATCCACATTTTATTTTTTATTTTACTTAGTTATTACATAAGATACTGACAGAAAAATGTATAAATCATAAGTGTATGGCTTCAAGAATTTCTGAAAGTGAGCATCTTCATAAAGCCAGCACTAAGACTAAAAACAAATAGAACTTTGTAGAGCTCTAAAGAACATTTTGTGTCCTGTTCAGGATAATTCCTAGCTGCAAATGTAACTGTTATCTTCATTCTATCTTAAATTAGTTTTAACTATTTTTTAAGATTTATTTATTTATTTGAGAATGAGAGAGATCAAGAGAGAGTGCATGAGAGGGGGTTGGGGTGGGAAGGCAAAGATGGAGAAGGAAAAAATCTCAAGCAGATTCTCCACTGAGAGTGGAGCCCAATGCAGGACTTGATCTCATGACCTTGAGATCATGACCTGAACCAAAATCAAGAATCAGATGCTTAACCGACTGAGCCAACCAGGTGCCCCTAATTTTAACTATTTTTGATCTTGACAGATTGTACACTTTTGCAACTGGCTTCTTCAGTTCAATATTATGTTTGTGAGATTTCTGCAAGTTTATAAGTGTAGTTCATTTTCATTATTACAGAGTGTACTCTCTATGTCTATACCATGAATGACTCAGTCATTTAACTGCTGATAGATATTTGAGTGGTTTCCAGTTTGTGACAATGGCAGAGGATGCTGCTATGATCATTTGAGCATGCATCTCTGGTAAGTATGGATACACAAATAAACATGACTGTGCTTTAATGTGGGATTGGTCAGATTAGCATAGACACATATTCAGCTTTAGCAGATAATCCCGAATGTTTTTCCAAAGTGATTATACCAAGTTGTATCCACACCAGCAAAATACAGGAGTTGTAGTTAAGCTAGCTGATTTTACATTCAGTTGAAATATATCTATGTGGTTCAATTTGCTTTTCTCTAATCACTAATGAATGTGATCACTTTTCTATGTATTGTCTTCTTGATCACCATCTTTAAAGAAGTCCCTGTTCAAGTTTTTTCCCCTATTTTTTGAACTAAATGTGATATGTTGTATTCACAGATAAGCATTTAAATAAAAAGTGTAAATATAGCCCAAATAACTTTTAAAGATAAGTTTAGCTTATTTATTCAACCATCACAAGCTATGAGTCAAGAGTAGAACATTATCAGCACCTCTTTCATCATCTCTGAGTCACTACCGACCCTCAACAATAATTGCTATTCTGACAGCTAGTAAAAATTATTTTTGCCTTTAAAAAAGTTACATAAGTAGAATTACACCATGTGTACTCTTTTGTGTCTGGCTTCTTTGATCAACATTATATATAATGGCTTCAAAATAAATCCACAAATTCTTTGTTATTCCTGCCTTGAGAAGGTGGAGCATAAATTCCCTACCTTTGAATGTGAGAGTGTAAGGTGGACTTAGGGACTGACTTTTAATAATAGAATAAAGAAGTTATAGTTTTAACATCAGAAAAGCACTATATATTTATTCACATACTTACCATTTTTAATCTGTTTATTTGTAAACAACTCCATGAAACCTACAAGGTGGTGCCCTCTCTTACCCTGCCAAAGTTGTATCAGAAAAGGCCAGCTAAAACAGAAGGTGTATTAAAACTTAGAGTTGTACAATATACTATCCAAAATGTCCCGGTTTTGATTAAAAAAAAAAAAATCTCTCATTATACAAAGAACTAGTAAGTTCTCAAACTAAGATCTTACTGAAAAAAAGACAATTAATCGGGGTGCCTGTGTGGCCCAGTTAGTTGAGAGCCTACCTTCAGCTTGGGTCATAATCCCAGGGACCCGCTACTTCTCCTTCTCCCCCTTCTGTTCCCCCTGCTTGTACTCTATCTCTGTCAAATAAATAAATAAAATCTTTATAAAAAAAGACAATCTATGTCAACATTGAGATGACACAGATATCTAAACTATCTGACAAAGATTTTAAAGCAGCCATTATAAAAATGTGTTAACATGCAATTACATACTTGAAAAATAAAAACAATCAGCAAATAAATAGAAAGTCTCACTTAAGAAATAGAAGATAATTCACGTACCAAATGGAAATGTTAGAACTAAAAACTACAACTGAAGTAAAGTTTAAAAAAGAAATCTCAAGAAATGGTTCAATAGCAGCATTGCAGGGACAGAGGAAATGATCAGTGAACTTGAGAATGAAACAACAGAAATTACTCAATATGGACACCAGAGAGGAAATAGTTTGAAAAAGCAATGAACAGAGCCTCAGGTACCTGTCAGACTATAACAAAAGATCTAACATATGGTCATAACAGAGCCAGAAGAGAAGAAAAAATGATTGAAAGCTTCTCAAACTTGGAAAAAGATATAGACCTACAGATTCAAAAAGTTAAGGAACCACAAACAGCATAAACCACCAAAAATTCACATCAAGACACAGTTATAGTCAAGCTTGTGAAACTAAAGAAAAATCCTTAAAGGCAATGAGAAAGACATTTTATCTATATGGAAAAAATAAATTGAAATTGACAATGGATTTCTCATCAGAAATCATGGCTGCTAGGAAAAAAAAAAAAAAAGTAACAAAGCTTTTCAGCTGTTGAAAGAAAAATCCTATCAATGCATAATCCTATATCCCAGAAAAATATCCTCAGGAATGGGGAAGAAATCACAAAATTTTTAGATAAAGGGAAAAAAATATGAGATTTGTCACAAATAGATGAACTAGTAAGGAATTGGCTAAAGAAGTTTCTTTAAACAGAAAGGAAATAATAAAAGAAAGAATCTTAGAATATCAGAAAGGAAAGAAGAAGGTAGTAAGCAAATATATGGGTGAATATAACAGATTTTCCTTTTTCTTCCCAATTTTTCTAAATTATCATTGAGGATTGAAATCAAAATCATAACTCTGATAAGGTTCTAAATGTATGTAGAAGAAATAGTTGACAGTTATATTATTAAGTAGAAGGGTAAAGGGATATAAAGTGAGGTAAGGTGTCTGCAGTTTACTTGAAATGCTAAAATAATGACACCCATGAACTGTTAGGAGTTATGTGAATTATATATATATGATACATATATAATATATTATATACTTTAATATATTAATATATATTATATAATATTGTATTATATCACACATATATAATATATAACATTTATGTATTAGGGAAATCATTGAAAAATCTACATAATGTGATTGTTAAGGGTAGAATTATGCTCTCTCCAAAAAGAATGTTGGTATTCCTACCTGCCATACTTCAAAATGTGGTGTATTTAGAGGTAGGGTCTTACAGAGATAATAAAGTTAAAATAGGCCCATTAGTGGAAACCGTAACTGAATATTACTGCTGTCCTTATAAAAAGGGGAAATTTAACCACAGATACCCATAGAGGGGAGATAATGGAAGGAACAGAGAGAGAGGATGACTGTTTATAAGCCGAGGAGAAAAGCCTAGAACAAATTCTTCCCACTCTGTCCTTAGAAGGAATCAGCCATGCATACACCTTGAATTTGGAATTCTAGTTTCCCAAACAATGAGACATCTTTCTTTTTAAGCTCCCTAGTTTGTTGTCTTTCATTATGGCAGCTTGAGAAAATTCAGTGCCACACTAAAAAATACTAAAGACATAAAAAAGAAAATTCTAAAATAATTCAATTAGTGTAATCCATCATATGAACAAGTTAAAGAAGAAAAATCACATGAACTTCATAAATTTTATGGGAAAGGATTTCACAAAATTCAGCACCCATTCATGAGAAAAATGTTCTTTGTTGATTGTTTCCTCTATTCCATACAGTACTAAAAGTCCCAGTCAAAGCAATTAGAAAGAGAGAGGGAAAAGAAAAAGATATCCAAACTGAAAGGATGATGTGAAATTATTTCTGTTTGCAGATGAGATGATCTCGTATATAGAGGCCCTTAAGACTTTTATAATGTCAAATGCACAGACAACAAAGGCAAAAAAAAAAAAAAAAAGCAAGTGGGACTACATCAAACTAAGAAGTTTATTCACAGAAAGCAATCAACAGAGATCAAAGACATAATTTTTTTCTAAAAAAATATTATTGTTAATTCTTAATGTTTGGGATATATATATCTTTATCTACATATGTATGTATCTGTAGTTTAGATATAGATATATGTATCTATAGTTTCATTATAGAGTATATTTTCATAGAAAATGCCATTTACCTAAGTTCTCATATTGTTTTAAAAATACTAATTTTTTCTTCATATAAGAAGGAAATTCTCAAAGAATATGTATCTTAAGCCAGAATTCCCAGAAGCAGAGTTTGAGGCTAGGATTCCTGTCTATATGAATCAATCATATAGATTCAGGGGGCACTTGATAGGAGCGAAAGCAGTTGGGCAGGATACACAGAGGATTCACAAATGAATGTGGTTTCAGCTGAAGTCAGCCTTGAGTCTGATTCTACAGGGAGATTTGGAGCAAAGAGGTTATAGCAGAATTTATCCCTTTTTAAGGAAGGGTAAGAGGTTTTGTGCCCCATGTGTGATAACTTTAATAATGAAAAAAAAAATTCCTATGGGGAAGGTTGTAGATATTAATCAATTAACTCTTAGCCAAAACACCTATGGTTGTTAGGGATGACAGCCATATATCAGAAGGTCTGAGCAGACACCAGATACCTACCAAAACAAAATAATATACGATGTGCATGGGCCTGTCATAGATTGGCATAATCTCCATATTTAAGTTAAATATAATGCACAAGAAAACTATTTTTACTAGATCATTTGCATATTGATTTAAGTTATTATGGGGATTATGAAGCTCTATCACAGTTTCCGGACTCATTCCCTCCAATCTTCTTCCATAATTATTTATAGAAGCAGATTGGAAATAGATAACTAGTAACCCATCATTTTGAAGAACTATATGCCTAACTAAAACTTATTCTCTTGGGTCTTCGAAGCATAAAAACTCAGGAGGTCTCCTGAAACTTTTTCCACCCATTAGCTTCTCTCCATTAATCTAAGAGTATGAATTTGTCCTGAACAACTCTGTCAGATAAAGAGGGATATAACAATAGAGGCTTCTGGTATAGTGAAACTACAGAAACTTGTTTCTAATGCCATGGTGTCATTCTCCTCAGCATGCTTCTATGGAGGATCAAGGAGTTAAAAGGAAAAAAAAAATATATATATATATAGAACTACACTAAAAGTAGGGCTAATGAAACTAGAACAAGAATAAAACTAGAGGGGCGCCTGGGTGGCTCAGTGGGTTAAAGCCACTGCCTTCGGCTCAGGTCATGATCCCAGGGTCCTGGGATCGAGCCCTGCATCGGGCTCTCTGCTCTGCGGACAGCCTGCTTCCTCCTCTCTCTCTCTGCCTCTCTGTCTACTTGTGATCTCTGTCTATCAAATAAATAAATAAAATCTTTAAAAAAAAAAAAAAGAATAAAACTAGAACATGTCCCCAGTATTTCAAACTCTCTCCCAAGGCAAAACTCACTTGAAGGACATTCCAAATAGATGACAATTTAATTTCTGTTTAAATAAAGTATGGGAATTATATACCTCAGAATGCAGTGGCTTACATTATAGCAAGTAGAATTGTTACAAAAGGCTGTCATTGGTATGATCTTTTGGATAACTTTCAAATGTTATTTCAGTGCTGAATATACCTCTATGAGACTCCTCAAAGAATTTAGGCCTCCATCCTATAGTCATCAATCAAACTATGTTGGCTTATTATTAGTCATCAGGTAAATGGTCACATTTTATTTGTCCTTTATATCTCTGTGTGGTTTCAGCCCTGTCTTCTTCTTCTTATTATTTTTTTAAGAATTTATTTATTTATTTGACAGAGAGATCCCAAGTAGGCAGAGAGGAAGGCAGGGGGGGTGGGGAAGCAGGCTCCCTGCTGAGCAGAGAGCCCGATGTGGGATGTGGGATGTGGGACTCCATGTAGGGCTCAAGATCCCCAGGATCAGGACCCCTGGACCTGAGCTGAAAGCAGAAGCTTTAATCCACTGAGCCACCCAGGCACCCCATCCCCCATTTTCTTTTCCAGACTCCTTCTCTTTTCCTCTAATTTTCTTTTTTTCACTGACTTTCAGTTCCCTGAGTGTAGCACATTCTCTTCTCAGCTCAAAGACTTTACCCACCTCATCCCTTTCACCAGATACCACATGACCTATGAAACCATCTCCATCCCAGTCCATCTTCAACTGTACTCTCCAGCCCTCACAGAATTGGTCTTAGTCCTGTGTCACAACTCCATTTTTAGTATTTTCCTTCATAGCTCTTGTTACTGTTATTCTCCATTAAGTTAAACTGCTATTTGACTAATTTCTATCCCCATCACTAAACAGTAAATGCCATGAAAGCAAAATATTAAATTTTGTTGCTCACTGGCACAAAAAAACTGAACACAGTGCTTTGAATCCTGTAACATAGAAAATATCATATAAGCATTTATTGAATATGTGAATGAAGAAGAAAAAGAGAGAGAGAGAGAGACTAAAAAATTAAGACTCATGTTATCTGACTTGCCCAAAGATTGAGAAACTGGGAACAAATCCAGGTTTTTCTTTCTCCATATTCATCAAACGTTGATGTTCCTTTTTCATGCTAAACTGAAACATGCCTCTCTTCATTTCTTCCTTTCAGAGCAACTGAGAACAAAATGACTACATAATAATTTCCTTTTCTTAAGAATAACTACCCCTAGTTTTTTTTTTTTCAACTATTTCTGATGAAATCCTAAAACCTTTATTTCATTTGCTTATTAGGTGTTTGTTCTCTTCCTATTTTACATGCTGTAACTCCAAATATAATTAAATCGGTGGCAGTAACATTTTAAAGATGTTTATGTGAATTTTTTCTCTCTTTGTTTTATCATTTTGCTTTTCTTTCAAGCCAGGGTAAGTTTTTGCATTTTCTTTCCCCAGGGGAGATTTGTAGCAATGCAGAAAGCAGAAGTTGTCCAGAGACAATTCCCATGAAGGCATCTGTTTTTCTTAAAACCTCAAGGTATTGAAGAGATAAAGCTGAATGTCCTGTAAGGAGCTAGGATGTAGACAAATTTTCAAGAGAGAGGTTTCTGAATCAACAAATGCTGTGATAATCCTTGACCCGTTATCTTTCTGTTTCTGTCTTGGGAGGAGTAACATCAAGAGTGCTATATACTTGGGTTCAGGCCTGTCAGTGATTCCTGTGCTCTATGTAAGACACAGGAGCAGTAAAGCCAGCATCCTGAGAGAACACTGGAATAGTCGGGTCTCTGTGGTACATGGGAAAGAAAGATGACTAAGGACTTAAGTGAAATTCTACGTACCCCAACCCTTCAGATCACTGAGGATTTGCACTATCCTGGAGTGAAAAGGAAGCTTTAGGAAAAATAAAGTTACCTTTCATGGTCCAAGGCAGGTTGGGAATTGAGTCAAAAATTAAGCTAATTTAAGACCAGGAAGTAATATGTGATACTCTGCATCTCTGGATTCATGGACTGCAATTCATTTTTATTATAGCCTATTCCCCATAGAAGGATGACCTGATGACTGAACTTGTTTTTTTCTTTCACAAACACTGTATTTAGTTCTTCCGAGGACCCTTTCAAATGAGTAGAAACATGACAGAGATATCAGTGAATAGTGAATCAGTGAATTGGCTAGACTATGATGGTTAGGTCCAAAAAGGCTGGTAATGACACATAAATGCTTGTAATTAGGCTCCAATGTTGACAATCTGTGCAGAAAGTAGTTAAAGTTCAGTTTTCTTTAAATAACCATATTTTAGTCTTTCTGAAAACTAGGAAACATAGCAGCATTTGGCTTATTCTTGATCGGATATTACTATGATCATCATTTATATGCAATATTTACAGAACACCTAATGGAAGTTTTGGAGTTAGAAATCAGAAACAAGCTATCTTCATCAACATTAATAGAGAGCAAAGCCTAGCCTATAGAAAACTATAATATCTCTAGAATACCTGAATAATACCTCATATCTCAAGAATCCACATATTTTATCACTGCTGGCTGTGATTGCAAATTTTTTTTCTTCTAGATTATGAAAAAAATAGGTTGTTTTACCTATAGAACTCAGATTCTAGTGGGTATATATATTGTTGGGGTGGGGAAGATTATATATAAAATAAATGAATCATTAAGATATAAAAGATTCCCCCCAAGTACACAGGAAGAAAGAAAAACAAGAAAAGAAGTAGAGCATGGGAGGTCTGTTATCTTGTGTTTGGAGGTCATAGATAACCTCCATGAAAAGGGGACATTTGAGTAAAGGTCAGAAGAAGGTTAAGGAATAAATCATGAGAATGCCTAGGGGAGGGGCACTCCACAGCAGAAGGAACTGCAAGTGAAATGTTCTTGAGATAGAGACATACCTGATGTGGTAGACGAAAAGCCATGAGGCCTGTGTGGCAAGAGGAGAGTGAGTGAATGGTATAGTCATATAGGAAAGTGTCAAAGAGGTAGTGGTGGTGTGGGGGCCAATCGTTTGGGACTCCAATCATTTATTTAATGATCCATGACTGATTCATTGCTATTTTTACCCTGAGTGAGATAGAAAGCTACTAGAAATATTTGAGTTCAAGAGAAACGTCATCTGATTTAGTTTTAGTTGATCACTCTGGCTCTTCTACTGTGGAAAGTCTGTCTATAGGTGGTTAGAATTAGAACATAGGTGGGGGTTCAAGCCAGGGGTCGATAGGAAGCTTTTGCAACACTTTTGGAAATGGAAGTTGGTTGACTGTAGTGCAGTGACTGTAGAGGAAGTAATGAGAAGTGTTGGTCAAGGTCTGGATATATTCTGAAGGAAAGGCCAAGAGTTTGCTAATGGACTAGACAGAGGATGAAACAGAACGAGTTGAGATGAGAAGCATCTGTCCTGCAACACTGGATGGATGGAGTTGTCATGACTGCATTTTAGGGGATTGATCCTGGCTAGGAATAAAAACATGATAACTATTTCATGACTTTACATAATGAGAAAAGATGAAATAACCAAATGAGTAAGAGTTATGGACAGAAATGTATTCCTGCAAATTCATATGTTGAAGCCCTAACCTCTAGTACCTCAGAAAGTGATTTAATTAGAGATCAGAGCTTTAAAGAAGTATTAATTTAAAATAAGGACTTAGGGTATATCCTAATCCAATTTGAGTGATGCCCTTCTAGGAAGAGATTAGAAGATCTAGAGAAATATTAAAGGTATGCATGCACCAAGGGACAACTATCTGAAGGTACAGCAAGAGGTTGGCCATCTGAAAGCCAAGAATAGAGCCCTCAAAGGAAACAATGCTGCTGGTACCTTAATCTTGAACTTGTGGCCTTTAGAACTGTGAGGAAAATAAATTTTTGTTGTTTACTCCATCAAGCCTATGGTATTTTGTTATGGTAATTCTAGGAAATTAATACAATAACTAATGCTAGTGAGAAGAATGAGAAGGAAGATGAGGAGGAAAAACAGGAGAAGAAAGAGGAAGGAGAAGAAGAGAGAGAGGAGAGGGAGAAGAAGGAGAAGAAGAAGAAAATTAAAGAAGGTTCTATTTCAATTATTTCAATTAGACCAAAATCGAAGGCTTATTGACAGAAAATCTTCATTTACTTTATTTAATAACATTTACTAAACTCAACAAAGGGGCAAGTACTGTGAAGAAACAATAGATAAAATAATAAGCTATGGTTCATCTCTCAAAGCTAGTCTAGTTTAGGAAGAAGACTAAACTAATAATAATGATGATATGTTCTCAGAAAGTTGTACGGAAGTTTGTTTAAAAGATGGGAATGCATTATTTACTAACACAGTTTATTGTTTTAAAAGCTACTATGTGCCCAGCATTAAAAGGGATTCTAGAAATATAAATATAATAATATCAAGTGATGATGGTAATGATGATGATGATAACAGTAACTACAATGATCGTTAACCTTTGCTTCATCTGAAGGGGAGCAGCAACACTAGGGAGGCCAGTTAGAGAAATGGTGAGCTTCAGTATGTTGAATTTAAAGTATTTGTGAGACATAAATAAAGGAAGAAGGGAAAACAGTTATTGGATGAAAAAGCCAGATTTAAGGGGACCAGCAGGGCTCAATCTTCAGATAAACTCTTCCAGCTATTTAGAATAAAACATAGTTGGTCCAATGAGAGAACCCTGGAAAAGACCTACTTTTAGGAATTTCCTAAAGAAAACCAGAAAGGAATAGTCAGAAAAGTAAAAAAAAAAATAAATAAATAAATTAAAAAAAATGTAAGAGAGCTTTAATGATAGCCAAGTAATCAAAAAGATGCATTAGAGAACTAGCCCATATGTCCAGTAAGATAAGGACTAAAATTTATCAATTGAATTTGGCAGTAAGGACATTATAGACAATATCTGCCAAAACAATTTCAATAGAGTAGAGGCAGAAACTATAATGCAATAAGCTGGGAAAGGAAATAAGAAGCAAAGAATCAGGGTGTGTTAGTGAAGACTTAACTTTTTAAAAGCACATCTGAGCAAGGAAAGAGGGTGATGAAGCAGTATCGTAGTACAGGGACACATGTGTGGTGAGTGTTCTTCAAATCTGAGAACACATCTAAGGTGAAGGAAATAAGTCGCTAGCAAGTTCACATGATATTATGGGTAAGTACTACAGGAAATGGAATAATGAAAGTAACAATAATTGCAAATGGAATAACGACAAAAGAATACACCTCAGCCTGTTATGCTAGAAGAAGGGGGGAGGGGAAGAATACATTTAGAAAACTTTAAACTTGAGGTTGGTCAGAGATTAAAAAAAAATCTTACTTAATAAGGCCTTAAATTAATCTAAGTTGGTTGCATATAGTTGCTGAGAATAAGGAAGATAGAATACAAATTTGTGTATATATGTATGATTATATATGTGTGCATATATATTAGCCAGGAGCTCATACACCTAGAAAAGTCAAGATTTAGAAGTAAAATAGAGAAAGATATACAATATTTTGATGAGATAATTTAGTACCTCAACTGAGCCATATTCCAGCTCATTTGAACATCTAAATCCTGTCATTTGGAGTCAATGTTTTGTACTCTGTAGTCTAAGAGTGACAAATAAACTTTTACTTGAATAATTTGAGTCTGGCTTCTGTTATTACAACTAAAAGTGTCACTACTTGTTCAAGGCTGAGTAAGAAAATATATTAGGGCAGGAAATGGATGACAGATTAAAGAATAAGGCATCAAGGAATGGAGAAGTTCTACAGAAGCTCAGAGCGGGTGAGATGAGTGTGATAGTGTCAAAACGATAAAACACTATGGTAGACAAGCAGTACTGGGATTATAATGTGAAGCTTTTCTCAAAGGTCATGCCCAGTTCTGGAGTGAAACACTGGCATGGAGAAATTAAAGGAATTGTAAGGTTAGAGTTTTGAGTGGGTTAGTCTCATGTAAGAGGGGCTTCTGCAGAATATGACAATGTTAAGACCAATTTTAAGTACTCAGATCTGGCTTTAAATCTTGCCCCTTGTACAGGCTATCCTACTTAATTTATCTGATATTTAGTTTCCTCATACATAAAATGATGATAAATAGAATACCCATTTCATAACGTTCTTTAAGAATTAACAGAATCATTCCAAAACATAGGCTGTCATGGTTACACTTAGCTTATCATTCAATATTTAAAATGATGGCTTAGGGAATACAGAATCAGATAACTCTATGTTCCGTGGATATGGGAAAATCCATTAAAATTTGCCTTTGGACATGGCAATGGCTACTGCAGAGACTACAAATCAGACTGCTTGCTCACCTGCCTTGTTCCAGTCTGCTCTGTGTCCGTGTTGGACAAACCCAATATGGCTGAGATTGAGAAATCTGCTAAATCAAAATTGAAGACAGAAACACAAAAGAAAAATCCAGTGCCTTCAGAAGAAGCAACTGAACAGGTGAAGCAAGCAGGGAAATTCTAATGAGGTGTGTGCTGCCGATAGTCACTGTACATTTCACAAGCACTGCCTTCTTATTTTACTTCTTTACCTGTTTAACTTTGTCGGATGCAGAGAGATTGGACTGAGTTTAAATGACTGTGCTGCCCCTTTTCACATCAAAGAATCGAGAACTACTGACAAAGAAGGCCACTTTTGCCTCTCCCATCTGCCTGTCTGGCATGTTGGTGAAGAAAGAAGCTGGGTGGGATGAGAGTGAAATCTAGAGTAAAAACCAAGCCAGTCCAAGGTATCTCACAGGCTATAAAATGCAATTTCAACAGAATGCTATTTTTTGTTCAAATGCTTTTAATTATTGGGCTACACAGTTGTTGAAATATGCAAATAAAAATGTTAAAACCTGAAAAGAAGATATGCCCTTGGAAGTTCCTAATACCAATATTAATAGTATCAAAACAACAAACACAAAAATAACTTCTGTATTTAGAGAGTAGTTGTTTAGGGGTCCATTCAAAATGGTAGAATATACATCCATTCATTTTTTAATTAATTTACTCATTCATTAACCAAATGTTATTTAAAGTTTACAAAGTGCCAGTCACTATTCTGGAACCCCTTACAGAGGCCTCTAAAAGGATTAAGCCAAATTGGAAGGTTGGAGAAAATAAGAAAAACAGAGATGAAGATGTACCTTTAGAGAAAAGTGACATTCCAGACTTTGGAAATGATTGAGTTCCTTCCATTTTGTCAAAGAGATCATTGCTGGTAAAATAACATTTTTATTCCTTCACTCAGAAAACATTTTGAACATTTTGACTCGAGAGAACGTCAGACAGCACCTAAAATACAAAAATGGATAGTCTAAAGTAGGATGGTAGGCTGTCCATGACTCTTTGTGTGTCTGAGGCTTAGAGCCCACAATCCAAACTCTCCTGTAGCCTTCTCATTCATGTTCTCCAGCAGAAGGTCCTTTGGTGTATATGAAGATAGAGCATTTGGTTCTTAAGTAGGTTCCTTCTACAGCTAGGTCAAAGCCTGCTCTGTCAAGGAACTTAGCTATAAAATTTACAAGTTACAAATTAGAATGCAAAAATTCAGAGTAGTGTTTGCTACTTATTTCTACAAATCTTCAAGTGTCTTTATGTCCTTCTAGTGTGTTGTTTAGAAATAAAGTATGACAGAATGTTTTCGAGTAAAATTATTGTGTGAACATGTTTTTTCTCTTTTTCTCTAACTGGCTGTTTTGACTGCTGAATATTATGTAAAACTAAGGGCAGGAAAATTCAATAACTTTTTTTTAAAGTAATGTTGGGTTTTATTTTTATTTATAACTATGGAGTTGATTTTCTTACAATAACTTCATGACCTACCCTTGCTTTTCTTTAAATGCTGGAATATACAAAATTATTATAGCATCTTCAAAAAACTTATGGACTCTGACATGTATTTATTTTTTTTACTTTATTATGTGCTTTTTTATTTAACATTATACCATATCATTTACATTTTCCCATGATACCACTATAGAATCTGATATGTATTAAAAACAAACAAACAAACAAACAAAAACTAACTTAGGGCTCTTGGGTGGCTCAGCCTTTTAAATGTTTGACTTTTGATTTCAGCTCAGGTCATAATCTCAGGGTTGTGAGGTGGAGCCTCATATCAGGCTCCATGCTCAGCAGGGAGTCTGCCTGGGATTCTGTCTCCCAGCCACCGTCCACTTGCAGTCCTGTCAGCACAGGGTCCTATCTGTATCCCCAGAGATTCTCGGAGGGCACTGTACTTGGCTCTACTCCTTCCCAGCCATGGGTAATGGGCCCCTTCTTTTGCTTCAGGAACATGGTGGGAGACATTCTTGTCTATGCCTCCAGAACCAGGTATGTAGACCTCAGTCTTGGTTGTGGACCCTGAAGCAATACTTGGACTCAGTCCCAGCCCCCTCAGCCACCACTGAGGAAGTTCCTCCCACCTTGGGACTCACCCAGTGATGGCAGGGCTCCTCCCAAGGACCTGCTGGGAGCCACACCCATCCATGCATCTGGTAATAAGTTCCTATCTAAGTACCTCCTTTTGGACCTTGAAGTGGACACTTATCCCAATGCCATCCTACTGACCAAAGTCCTGGAGCAATTCCATCCCCTACAGAGACCAGACAGGACCCACACCTGCCTAAGCCCCTGGTAACAAGCTTGCCAACTCCATATTCCGCTGTAGATCCAGTAACAGCCTTGCAAACTGGCTTCAACATAGCATAACTGATTCTAGAGGTATGGAGGATCTAGTGTACAGGGTGGTGACTATAGTTAATGTTTATATTGTATACTTAAAAGTTGCAAAGAAAGTAGAACTTAGATGTTCTCACCACACACATGCAAAAGGCAAACATGTGAACTAATGAATCTGTTAACTGACTTTATGATGGTAATCATTTCACAATATATACATACACCAAAGCAACATGTTGTATACCATAAACTTACATAATGCTAAATGTCAATATTATCTCAAGAAAGCTGGGAAAACAAAATGTGATGTATGGGAAATTGTTACTTTGTTGGGAAAATGTCAGTTTTTATTCACGATAAATGTCAAATTAAATAAAGATATAAATGTGAAAAGAAAAAAAAGATAAATTTGCATAATATAACTTAAGAGATTATTTTTATGACCTCAGTGTAGAGGGAAGAATCTCAGAAGGAAAACACATAAAGAACACATAAGAAAAAAAAGTGTCACATTGGACCACATTAAAATGGCGGAGTTCTTGATGACAAAAGATAGTAGTATAACCAATGTTAGAAAACAAGTCACAGACTTGGAAAGGATATTTGAAATGTTTCTGGGAAAAATAATTACTATACAACACATATAAGGAATCTACACATAAAGAAGTAGATAAATAAGTCAATAAAATAATTAAAAGGATATGATCAGTTAAAACAAAACAAAAATGCTACAGTTCCTTAACTGTATTAATATGTGATCAATTTGTCTAATATTAGGTAAATTAAAATTAATACAACATTGTACTAAATAAACTAGTAGAAAATCAAGTTCTAGAAAGACCAAATAAGCCTATATTGCTACTATTTAAACTAGAATCCAATTTTTGATAGCTAGTAATATTGAAAAGGCTAACAACATGCAAATTCCCATGACAAAATTTCTCTATTTGTTTTTTTTTAATATTTTATTTATTTATTTGTTAGAGAGAGAGAGAGCGTGAGCACAGGCAGACAGAGTGGCCGGCAGAGGCAGAGGGAGAAGCAGGCTTCCTGCCGAGCAAGGAGCCCGATGTGGGACTCCATCCCAGGACTCTGGGATCATGACCGGAGCTGAAGGCAGCCGCCCAACCAACTGAGCCACCCAGGCGTCCCTCTCTATTTGTTAAATTTGAATGGTAGGTACATAGGTTTTCTCTGTGCCTGAAATTTCCCATAATGATACTTTTTAAACAGCCAACTTTTAAAACTCATGAGCCATTACATTGAGGAAATACACTAATTCCTTGACTGAATAAGGTGTAAAATGATAGAGGAGTGCTCATCTCAAGTCTCCTGACTTGAAAGAGTATGCAGTAGGAATCCTTTTCCCTGACCTTTATTCCTCTTTGGGGACATACCACGATGCTTATGGGAATGACTCAAAATGACTCCAGGCTTATTAAAAACTTTTTAAATTATTAGAAATAGGTATGTAATTAACATTTGCCCAAACAACCCTTTATTACTTGATGTTTGTTCAAATTGTTTACCATCTTTCCACTAACCTAATATTTACACCCTTATTAACAGCATCCTCTCACAGTATGAGAATATCTCTATTTCTGAGACAAACATAGTGTAATAGGACTGATTCTTTTGTATTTTCACAAGAAAGTGATAATAAAATTAGGACATCACCAGCCCCAAGTCTTCGCCACTCTTCCTAAAACATCTAGTTTGTGATAACGCATTTCCCAGGAACAGTACTGATGACAGATTTGTACTACCATGAAATGCTTGGAAATGCTATTCTTATTATATGTATGGTAACCTACATTCTACCCACACTCCTTAGCCTACATATAAAGTTATTAAGGTGATCAGTGGCGGTACACTGACTTTTCCAGGACAAGCTGTGTTTGTTTCTATTGGCCAGGGATACCATTCAGGTTAGCATCTGTTCTGGATTTTTATTATTTTTAAATAAGGCATTATTATTGCATTATTTTATTTTGGTTATTATTACACCATAATGAATTAAGATAAGCTTGGTAATACTCCCAGTGTCTCACATGGTCTCCATTAATAATTTGGGAGACTCGCATGCATTAAGTACATTTCTCACCTTAACGAGCTTTTATATCGAAACGATGATTAGCTATATCCACCCATTTTCTTTCCACCCTTTTTCCAAAATACTAATTTCCTTTTTAAGGACAGGATGTGTAACACTTGAATAAAAGAACTAGTGTATTCAGACAGCAGTGGTGAGGGAGAGTTAACTCTTGTGTTTTCTTAGGAGAGAGGGGGCTGGAATCCTTTCTTCACCCTGACTGGCCACTTCACCAGCTACTTACATCACTGTCCGTGTCACAGCCCTCAGTGTGCGCAAGTTTGCTTGGTCACTGTTCAGTGGGATGGTGGTAAATATGGATAATTATAGATTTGTTTTCATCAAGATATGTGTGGAAATACAGTCTTAGCTGTTCTGCTGTCAACCAGAGAGAGCTGTCTGAATACAGTTGCTGTGTGCTTATTTTGGCACTTTTTACATGACATCATTTCAAAGCTATTTATTTCATTGTGCACTAACATGTTTTATTTTTACAAGAACTCTTTTGATGGCAACAAATTCAAGAAAGCAAAAATATTTGAGGAAAAATTGGGCGCCAAATTTCACTTTCTCTAGAAAGTTGGTGGTGAGGGGGTTTCTGTGCAAATGTCAGTTAACCTTTCCCATATTCCATGAGGGTATGGTGATATCTATTACTTGAAATGCAGAATGGTCATGTCTCCAGGAAGGTGCCCAGTGATCTCTGCCTCCTGCTATTTCTACCATGTATATAGTCTTCTCCACATAAAGGTTGGTCAGTATGGTAAATAGCAGAAGTAAGGGCATGTTGCAGTCAACGTTAGGTTAGAAAAGACTGATTTTCATCTTGAGCACCTTCTCTCTCTCTCTCTTTCTGCTCTGGGGAAAACAGCTGCCATGAAGAGACCCACATGGGAGAGACTAACCCTTTGGCCAATAGCCAGACAGGAACTGTGGCCTGCCAGCTACCATGGAAGTGAGGTTGGTAACAAATTCTCCAGCTCTAGGTGAGTCTTGAAGGAACTACAGACTCTGCCAACAGCTTGATTGCAACCTTATGAGAGATCAGAGCCTGAACCATCCAGTTGATGTTTTCCTAGATTTTCAGCATTCAAAAACTGAGTTGTTTGAACTTAAATTTTGAGAAAATGTGTTATGCAGCAATAGATAACTAAAAGAGACTATGTTTAAAAGAGACTATGACAAGCACAGTTATTGAACATGTTTAGCTGTGGAAAGTGCATTTACATACCATCCGGTGAAGCTTGACATCTCATTTAGACCAAGCAACTGTTCTAAATTAATTTCCCTTATTTTCCACTTAAAGTTTTCCTATGAATATACAAGAAAGTTAAATATATATATATATACATACATATATTTGTTAATGTATTAGATCAATAACAGAAGAACTTTGCAAATAGATATACCAGTTTTATGCCACTCTATGAGATGATTTGAGTAGAAAATTGATTAATTTTTAATGGTCATATTTTTAAATTCTATTAATGGAAGGATTAGATTTTTTTGAAATGCAGTTTGCTGAAGACAAAATATTATCATGAATGTTGTAATTCAGTTAAAATTTCAATAAATGATAGAATTCTTTGGCTTTGAGGTGAAATATGCATTTTAAATTTAATTTAAAGTAAAAAAAATCAGAAAATTAATGATGTAGTATATGAAACTTAAGAAATTTTGGAGCAGAAATGTACTTAAGAATTAATTTTTTTGTGGTAGACATAACTTATAACTGTGCCTAAAGAATCTGGGGTGCTCTAATAACTAACCTATATTTGTCTGTATTTACAATTATTTGGTATGTATAAGCTTAAGATAACTAAACCAGAAAAGTTTGGTGATGAAGCTGACATTGAATACCAAAATGTATTTCAAAAATACATACATATTTTCTCATCCTTTTGCCTGATTTTTAAATTTTTATTTATTTATTTGTTTGTTTGTTTTTTGGTTGTCAAACAACCCTTCATTGAAATATTTTCCTTTGGAGTTCTCAACTAGTTGGGTTTTCTATTGTACCACTATTTTTTAAAAAGATTTTATTAAAAAAAGAAATATTTTATCTATTTATTTGACGGAGAGAGAGAGAGAGAGAGAGAGAGAGAGAGAGAGAGAGAGAATCAGCAAGAGAGAGAACACAAGCAGAGGGAATGGGAGAGGGAGAAGCAGGCTTCCCAAGAAACATTGAGCCCAATGTAGGGCTTGAATCCAGGACCCTGGTATCATGACCTGAGCCGAAGGTAGACACTTAATGACTGAGCCACCCAGACGCTTAATGACTGAGCACCGCTCTATTGTACCACTACTGATGTCATCGATGATGTCATGCAGGTGGTGGCCATCAACACTACAGCTCACAGATTGGACAATCCCTAACATCTATTTAATGGTTCCAGAGCATTCTCTGGCTAAAGTTTGGTATTACATCTGTTGGGCAATGTTTACAATCTCGTCAACAATGATAGCTACACTGTCCTTAATATTTTCTGTGTCTTTCTGTCTCTTTGAAGTTCCTTGAGGGCTTTAAAAATTATGGGAGAGGCAGAAGGTACCACTTCAATCTGTGCCTATCTGTTCTGAACAGTCAGTTTCACTGGAATCCTCATACACTTCCAATCACTGGTTGCCTTGGTGATGTTATTACCAAACTTTTTTGGAGATAGACACACAGATGGTCCATCTTGGGGCTAGGGCAGAGGTGGCACTGACTTTCCCACCATTGACCTCCAGTGTACTTCGATCTTGTTTGGGTTGGATTTAGGTGGTGTGCTGTCAGATAAACCCAGATTCAGTAGGACCAAAGGAAGTTGCACCTTGGCCTCCTCCCCAGCCCAAAGCCAAAAGCTCTTTCGCTTGTCTTTAGATTGAAATTGAGAAAGACTTTGATATTGCAGTATCTGTATTTGGCAAAATATTCAAAAGAATAAATGGCAACAATTAATTTGGCAAGTTTTCCTTGTAAAATAATTATTGAATTAATAATGTGTAAATTGAAGCAAAATAATAACATAAGAACATTTCAGCCAAAAAATGTTTATACTTCAATACAATTTAAAATGGAGAATATTTCCCACCTATCAAAATGTGCTGTGAGCCTAGTAAGTAGCCTAGCACCTACAGAGTGAATATTTTATGAGTTAAAATATTATGATCTCTAGAAAAGAATCAACTGAAGATTTGCTTATTCATTTATGTATATATGTATATGTATATATATGTGTGTTCATATTTATTTACTAGCCATAAAGTGCAACTTTGAAGAAAATTACCAATAATTTTCAATAATATTAAAAAAATGAAATCATATCAACATGTATTAATTACAAAAATGCCATTAGGATATATTGGAATGGCTAGGAAACTAAGATATGATTAAGATACTATTTAAATTATGGAAATCAGACTAAGAACAATTAGTCTACTTATTCTTAAACATTGATAAAATCAGTATAAATATTGAAATACATAAATAATATTAATATAACAATATGTAAGTATATATTAAATAATATATATGTATATATTATTATATACATGTAATATATGACATAAATATAAATATAATGAAATTTCTTGCTTTTTTAATAAATAAATATGTTATGGGTATTTTTAATTTCTGAAATTGAAATCTTATTAAGACTAATTTATAGATCTACTAGTACATTAAAATTATTTTTGGGGACGCCTGGGTGGCTCAGTTGGTTAAGCGGCTGCCTTCTGCTCAGGTCATGATCCCGGCGTCCTGGGATCGAGTCCCACATCCGGCTCCTTGCTCGGCAGAGAACCTGCTTCTCCCTCTGCCTCTGCCTGCCACTCTGTCTGCCTGTGCTCGTTCGCTCTCTCTCCCTCTCTCTCTGACAAATAAATAAATTTAAAAAAATTATTTTGGTGGGCACCTGGGTGGCTCAGTGGGTTAAGCCGCTGCCTTCGGCTCAGGTCATGATCCCAGGGTCCTGGGATCGAGTCCCACATCGGGCTCCCTGCTCAGTGGGGAGCCTGCTTCTCTCTCTGCCTCTCCCTGCCACTCTGCCTGCTTGTGTGCATTCTCTCTCTGACAAAAAAAAAAAAAAAAAAGTATATTTTAAAAAAATTATTTTTTGATCACCAAACATTCAAAAATTATTTGATTTTAAAAGTTTTTCATGACCCCACTCATTTCCTTGGTTTAGAGAAAAAAAAAAAAGTAAAGGTTCACTCTAGTTATTTTAGACATATTTTATAGGTCAAAGTTTAGGCCATTTTTTTGACCAAAGATAAACACCTCCGCATTGAGTGATAAGAATTGAATGGTGAGTAGTAATCAGATTAAGAGTGTATACATTCTTATTTCCAAATATTGTCTATTTTTATAAAGTGTGATTTAAGTTCCTATAGCAGAAAACATTTTGTAATGATTTCCAATTATTTATATAAGGAGAGAAACTAGTCAAAACTTGGGCTGAAATCAATTTAGGCATAAACACAATCAATATAATAAGCTGAGATCTAGCCTTGTTTTTCCATTTCATGGAAGGAGCTTAGACTTATCTAATATTTATCTTAGATTTCCCTCACTCATTATAGGAAGTGTCCTGATTTATCAAAAAGATTCATATCCAAGCGTGAACACAGACTGTTTTTGCAAGTATTGTGAATTTGCAAAACCAGAGTGGTTAAACAATTAATAGGACATACAAAATCCTGAAGCAGTTTAGAAGAGTGGAGAATAAATGTGGAGAAAAGAATGAAGAGACCCTCGGAAATCTGGGACTTGATTGTTTGCCTTTCTAGAGAGCTTTTATCCTGACAGTAAAGCGTGTATGCCTTTGATAATATTTTAAAATATGAATCTTTCCATTGTCAGTGAGTTTCCTGGATTGTCTACAAATCCAGAGAATTGACAGACCTCACAGGCAATTTATAATGGGTCCAGAAGGAAAGGCTTACTATTATTTATAAGTCACTAACATTTCTTTTTCAACCAGTGAAAGGCAGTATATACAATCATTACCTCAGATCATCCCTTGTTTGGTGATGGAAGAACTGTATCTGGGAACCCACAATTTTCCCTAATCATACCCCATTCTCTCCTTTTCCCCAATAATACAAGGTCTTCACATTATTCTTGTAAACTTATCAAGGGAATAATTCCAACCATTTCAATAATATATCTCAATTTGCCACCCTCTGTTTTTGAGGTCATTAGGGCAGCATAGCTTGTGGCTTATACAAAGTTCATCTGTATGGCACTTCCTGATCATAAGAATTAACTACTGCAAGTCAAAATAAAGCAAATTCATCCCAAATCCTTGACATTCTGCAGAGGAGAATTAGGAAGAATAAATGAGAGAGATCTTTCCTTTGCATCTGATGAAACTGATTTCAAGGATGTAATAAAATGGCAGGGTCCTCTCAGAGGTTACTGATACAGATTTTACCTGTATCAATCTTGGCTGACCTTTCTGTCCCTTTCCAAAATCAAACCTGGAGCCACCAAGTGCAGCTTTGTGAGTGGACAAAGAAGAGTAGAAAAGCAAGATGAGAAATGGTGCAAAATCTGACCAAAGAGCCTCTTGCACAGCAGAATTTTAAGTCTGAGTAAGATCTGCAGATGTTTGGAGTCACGTGATTTCTAGGCTGTTCATTCAGGTTGACAAATCGTCCCCGTTAGTCATTCTGGGTTTCAGCACAGAGAGTCCTACATCTCTCGAAATTCCTCAATCCTGGGAAAACCTGGGCTGTTGGTTACCCTAGTGGTACTGACATTTTGTTAAATGAAGTAATAGGAAAAGTTATGAGAATTGATATTGCAACATATGGGGTGAGAATGGTGAGAATATATGGGGTCAAAGAGTGAATGAAGAGGATGAGGTTAAGCAAGAAGTCATAAAAATAAATTCGCTTTCTGCTTGTACCAGCACATTCAACAAACCACTCCACTTCCAGTCTGTCCATCATCAAACCTGTTATAAGCCATGTTGGGAAGACTAAAAGGAAAGTTTAAAACAAGAAGATCATTTTGAACCATAATGAAGATTATACATATGAACAACTGTGGAACCCTTCTCTGTCCTTTTCTCATGTTTTTGACCAAAGTAACAGCAGGATGTGTTTCAGACATTGAAGTATGTATTTGGTGCTACAGAAGTGAAATGAGAATCTGTTTTAAAATAAACTCAAATATAAATAAATAAAATTTTATAAAAGGGAGGGGACGCATGGGTGGCTCAGTGGGCTAAAGCCTCTGCCTTCAGCTCAGGTCATGATTCTAGGGTCCTGGGATCGAGCCCCTTCTCTCTCTGCCTACTTGTGATCTCTCTCTGCCAAAATAAATAAATTAAATTAAAATAAAATAAACTCAACATATCATAGGAAGAGGACAATATTTATTTTTTTTCTTTTTTTAAAGATTTTATCTATCATCTGTCTATCGATCTATCTATCTATGTATCTACTTATCATCTATCTATTTGATGCAGAGAGAGAGAGAGCACAAGCAGGGGGAAAGGAAGAAACAGGCTCTCTGCAGAAAGCGTGATGCGGTACTCAATCTTAAGACCCTGGGATCTTGACCTGAGCCCGAAACTGATGCTTAACCAACTGAGCTACCCAGGTGCCCAAAGAACAATCTTTCAAAAGACAAGATTTAATTAGAAATTATATAGTGAGTATCAATATAAAAATCAGTGTTTGTATGCTTCTTTTTTTTTATTGTGTTACGTTAGTCACCATAAAATACATCATTAGTTTTTGGTGCAGTGTTTGTATATTTCTAGAACATCTCTATTTTTAGTACAACTCAAAGACAAATACTAATCAATAAAATCATTTTTGTGTATAAATTCTCTGTTTCTTATTCTGAAACAGACATCACAAGGGAAAGCCCTGTTTTGCCCCAGAGTTTTGCACTGGACCGAGTCAACATATAGGAGATGAAAGTGGAGTATTAACATCAGGTATCAATAAGAATATTCATGATGCAAGGAAACATACATCCCCAAAGAAGTTTGAATAGGAATGGAATCATGTGCTCATGTTTTCCATTTCACATTATTTTAAAAATGATGCCAATCATTTGAAGTCAGTAGTGATTATTTCTTAAAAATAAGGTACCCCCCAAAAAATAAGGTACCCAAATAACTTGAAAGATTGTTACAATACAATATCTTAATTTTTAAAATAAAAACTATACTTTCCTATTATTTCAATAGTTATGCTTTTATTTTGGTCTCATTTATCCTTCATGGCCATTTACTTGGGTATGCTATAGGTATTCCTTGTAATTTTTTTTAGTAAGGAAGAACACTTCTTACATCAACAGAGCAAAAATAAAAGAAAATAATCCATTACGCATTTTTCCCATTTTTCTTTTTGAAAATCAAGAAAACAGAGCTTCAAGGAATTATTTGGTAGTTCCTTCCTGCTGTGCAATTTTGAGTCCCTTTTAACAGATTCCAAAATATCACTGAAGCTGCCCGTGCAGGAGATTGAAACCTATTAAGCCAGGTAACGCTTCATTTTCCACCAGCCTCTTCCTGAGGAGAGGTCATTGAAAAAATTTAAAAAATGAGAAAAAAAAAAAAAAAAGGAAGAAGAAGAAGCTGGATCTTCCACAATGTAGTTAACATTTGACACTAAGTGAAAAAAATATCTGTTCCTTTCCTATTTAAACCAGAGAAAATAATGTAAGTAATGTAGAAAATGCAAAATGCCACCAAGAAAACTTGTCTAAAGCTCTCCATTACCACCATTTGTGTGAGACAACTTCGAAAGGAACTGGGTCTACCAGGGAGAGCCTCAGATACTCACCATAAGTTTACCCTTGTCCCTGCGGGGCCACGAGGTTTGGATATATGAAGACCTGGATCCCTTGTGAGAATGCTCGCCACTTGAGTCTCCAGTCTCAGCTGGAAACCCTATAAACAAGGCCTTTCATGTGGTATTTCAACATTTCTCACTCCAGTTTCTGAAAGAAATGGAAATAAACTTTGTCTATGTTTATTAAACCCCGAGAAGGGAGGTTGAATTTTAAGACTGTTCTTTCAGAAGGGTGAAAGTTCAGTCTGGGAGTGAGAAGAAATAATAAAAATTATTCTCACCCCACTTCAGTTCCCCAAGCTTATCTCCTCATCCATGAGGGGAGGATCCATGATGCTGGCAACATGACATTTGTGCCAAAGATTTTTTTTCCTTAATTATTTTCTTTACACTTATTCATATGTCAGCATGATATGCAACAACAGATTTTAGGAGACACAGAATACTCCTAACAGTGGCTCCTGTTTATAAGCAGATCACATCCATCAGCAAATTACTGTTTTTGAGGACATTCTCCAAATCACATTGTCATTTCGAGTACATAAATGCAACTAAATATTATAGCATTATGCATTGAGACATCATAATAAGAGCCAACTCTCATTCTCATTTCCAACTTAGGGCTTTAACTTATTAACTTGACACATGCTTAAAGTTTAGAGTACTTTCATCCGCATTATCCTATATGATTCACATCATTCTAAATGGTAGGGAGGCAGCATTACTGCAATTGTATAGAAGGGGGTAGTGCTGCTCCTCCTGCTTAAGTGATTTTTCTAACAAAAGGTAGCTTGCAGAAACTAAGAAATGCAAATGGAAATATGATCATCTTACTTAGGTACCTGGCCTATTCTTTTAAAGAAACACTTCCTAAATTTCTTTTGGATTCAAAATACATTTTATGGATTCTATACTATTACACAGAATGTATATTTAGGTTGAATTAAAAGTCCAGACACCCTCCCTCAAGATGCTTGTAGCAGAGTTGGAGTAATTGCACATATGCATAATTATAGTAACAAGCAACTAGTCGATGGTAAATTAATAGGCAAGAATATTCTGAGGGTACCTGGGTGGCTCAGTCGGTTAAACATCTGCCTTCAGTTCAGGTTAGGATCCCAGGGTCCTCCAATCCCTGCTCAGTGGGAAATGTTTCTCCCTCTGCCTCTCTCCCCCTCCTCATGTGTGC
Source organism: Taxidea taxus jeffersonii (assembly GCA_003697995.1). Lineage (NCBI taxonomy): Eukaryota > Metazoa > Chordata > Mammalia > Carnivora > Mustelidae > Taxidea > Taxidea taxus. The sequence continues at coordinate 26,705 of ML100336.1, read as the reverse complement.
TCTCTCTTTCTCTTTCTCTCTCAAAAATAAATAAAATCTTTAAAAAATGAATATTCTGAAAAGGAAGGAATCTCATGCCACAGGCGGTAAGATAAAATTTTATCATTATTTTGATGTATTTTCCACCTATACCTTGCAATATAACCCACTCCATGTTTGCTTGCAGAACATTAGAAGATGTTAAACAAGTAATAATGTAATATCAAACATTTACCACTCACAATGTGTCAAGGATTTTATCCTGCATTTTATTTTTCAAACGCTAGCAATAATTCTGTAACACAAGAACAGGGTTATCCTTGTTTTACAAAGATGTACACTGTTATAATTCAAGAGGGCAGCGGTGTACCCAATATACAGCTGAAGACTACAGCTTTAGAACTGATTGTATAGGCTGTAATCATCCTATCAGATATGAGGGAAACAATGTAAAGAGAATGTGAATTTTCCTCTTCAGTTTAGGTTAGTAAAGCAGAGAAATCTTTCCAGGGAGTCTATGGTACTCAACTGAAAATAGATCTTCAAAATGGAAGTAAGCAGGCTTTTCCTTCAAAGCTATTAGGATGGAACAGAGACCATTTGAAGAAGAAGAGTCATTTGATTGTAAATCAAGACCATAGTGCTTAGGAACTAATTTAGCATTTAATTTGCTATAATAACTTAATTATTAAATATATATTTACACTGCAAGTACAAAGCTTACTGTTCTTTAAAACTTGAGAATGGATCCAAGTGATCATCCTTAAACAACTGCCATTTTTATGTTTTGTGTGCCTTTAAGAGGAAAATAAAAATATTTTCCCTAAATTATTCTTCAAAATTTTGCAGCTGATCTCAAAGAAAATTAATGTTAAATATGTAAGGAAAAAATTAAAAAGCAAAAGACCTCCAGTTCTGGTCCTACTTATTTCTTATATTACCTTGGCTAAATTTCCTAAATAATTTCTCTCATTTGTAAATGGAAGCAATATTAGATCTTGCTTCATGAGACATGAGATAAGAGAGAATGAAATTATTTTTCCCTCAGAGGAATATTACCAAGTAAGTCATAATATCTACAACTCTTTTCTCATTGAGATCTAATCTACCAAAAAGAGAATGAGAAAATAAGTCTCCTACACACAGTTTGTGATGGGAAGCAAGGCAAGAGTGTGAGTCTGTGCAGCAGGGAATCTTTTTATTGGCTGCTCAACCTCTGTACACATTTCTAGAATAAACATCCTATTCTATATCTGCATTGAATGCAATTTGACACTTTGAGGAAAATCTAATATTTGACTGACAGAACTCTTTGCTTTTCAATTAATTTCAAGTGATTTAGAAATGAGTAGACACAACTATACTATCATAACATCATTTGCCAAAGGAATGAAAAATACAATATATATAGATATTAAAACTGAGTTAACCCTTAAAGTTTCTTGAACATTTTCTTTTGTGATTCTTCCCACCATTCTTTCCATTTTAGCACTGCAACAAGTATCATTTAATTTTTAAGATGTGAAAAATAAGGAGTATGAAGCCATTTTGAAAACTTTCCATATTTTAAGACAGAAAGGTAAAAGTTCATGACAAGTAATTCAGAAGAAATTAGGCTGAGGAGTATCTTTAAGTGTGTTGTCAACCTCAGACTTGAATTCTCAAACTTTGTAATTATATACTTTATTAGGGGCTTTACAAATCAATTTTTCTTCTACAGATTGATAATCAGATAAAGCAATAATGTAACTATTTTGTGAAAAATACTTTAAGCTATTTGATTCTCAAAATAAGGAGTTAATGATATAAGAACTTACAAAATACTTTAGGCCATTTAACTAATGAGAGACAATCAATCAACTATTTCTTCAAGCAGTACTGTGCCTCCTTTCCTTGATTAAAAGGGTTAAACATACAGAGAATATTTTAAAATTAGGGAGTTATCAATGTCCTCTTTGTATACTAAATTAATGGGGGGAAGGGGAAAAATGAAGAAAATCTTTCAGATGAAAGCATTGCAAATAAATAGTGCACTTGAATGATCATCGAATAACCTTTCCTGTCTCTTTCATGTGTTGCCCTGGGAATGTATTAATCTTTAAAGCCCTCTTACATTATAAATATTGCTTATGGCACAAATCATGCAAATTTATCCCCCTTTCATTACTTCCAAGCTTCTCAGGTCAAGAGTTATCATTCAGACAACATCAACTACTTCCACTAAACCATATTATAGATCTATGTCAGTTCATATTCAAATGCATGATATAGCACCATGATAAATCCTTCCTGGCCTTGGGCAAAGGTGCTTATGTGAGGCCCTGTTTAGTGGAGAGGGATTTTATGGTTTAAGTGCACAGTTCCCAGGGAGTTAAGCAAATAATAAGCAATCTCTTTGACCAAAGAACTTTTAAAATATCAGGAAACGATGCCAACGGTCTTAGAACCAGGATATGTTAAGGAAAACTGCCCTATGAATACCCATTAGAAAGAGTAGAACTTTGCACTTATCTATCAAGGTGTCCGGAGAGAAATAACACACTACAGCAAAATTTATGATAAAATGGAATGTAAAAGCACTATCTAGAACTGCTATTAAATAAATTTATGAAATCTTCAAGACTCAAATGTTCTCTTGTGAAGATGACTCCTCTCTGGCTTCTAAAGATGCACATATTTTATCACCTATCTAGTGAAGGCACCCAATTCCTTCATTAAACATTTTAAATCTGTTTAAATCCTTCTAGATTGGCAACTCTAAGAGGGCAAAGCAGCCTCTGAAGCAATGAGAAGTTGTAACTAGAAGGTAAAAAAAAAATATATATATATATGTATATATTTTATATATACACATACATATGTATACACAAATTTATATACATACATATACCTACAGACATATATGTGCATGTATATGTACACATGTACATGTGAAGATATATACACATACATATATACATACACATATACACATATATACATACATTATATTTCATTATATATAACCTATATGTTAATTATAATCCATGCTATCTTATGAAAGACAATAATCTTGGAAGTTCTTGTATTTGTTCCAATTATATAACTCATTTTGGGTATTACTCTTAAGAAATTCCTCTAATTTACATGATAATTCAAAAAATAAAAATATCTGTTATTTAACCTTATTGTTACCGAGCCTTCCATGTGTTACCTAACTTGACTTGGAATGATAACAGCTAACATGTATTTACTTTGATTAGGCACCATTCACTCTGTTATTACTCTCTACAACTTCACTGAGTCAACTATTTTTTTTTTTAAAGATTTTATTTATTTATTTGACAGAGATCACAAGTAGGCAGAGAGGCAGGCAGAGAGAGAGGGGGAAGCAGGCTCCCTGCTGAGCAGAGCCCGATGCGGGGCTCGATCCCAGGATCCTGGAATCATGACCTGAGCCAAAGGCAGAGGCTTTAACCCACTGAACCACCCAGGCGCCCCTGAGTTAACTTTTTGTTTGTTTGTTTGTTAAAGATTTTATTTATTTATTTGACAGAGATCACAAGTAGGCAGAGAGGCAGGCAGAGAGAGAGGAGGAAGCAGGCCCCCTGCTGAGCAGAGAACAAGATGCGGGGCTCGATCCCAGGACCCTGGCATGATGACCCGAGCTGAAGGCAGAGGCTTTAACCCACTCAGCCACCCAGGTGCCCTCTGAGTTAACTATTCTTAATGTTTTCATTTTGTAGGTGAGAAAATTGAACTGGGGAGTGTGACGATCACATAGCTAGTACATATAGCAACTGGGACTGAGCCCCAAGAATTTGAAGCCAGGGACCTATCTCTGATTTCACGTCTATGTTGCCTCAAGGGACCCATAATGAAATACAAATTAAAGACAAAAATTCACCCTCTTAGAAGATATTAAAAATAATTTGTTGAGGACAATGACCAAAGCAGAGTTTCAGAACAGGAACAACTTTATTGAAATAAATGTCTACTTTCAGCCAGTGGGGGCAAAAATAAAATAAAATTCTTGTTAGGAGATGTAAAGCTTGACATATTTGCAAAGGAAAGAATTCTATGCCTTACGTGTGCATTTCCTATAGATTCTCAGGTTAACCCCAGACACAAGTCAGTGCTAGGAAGACTGTTTTCCCCCCAGTGATGATGATATAATGATAATGCAAATGAAAATGATGAAGAAAAATAGCTTCCCTTCCTAAGTTATAAAGTAAACATAAGCATAGTTTGTTAGATGACATGAAATGAAAACATGGCAGAGAATTAATCTTTGCATTCAGGTTGGTGGATGGGAAAATTTGCAAAGTTGGAGAGCAAAGCTGAATTAAAAGTGGTCCGAAATACACATTTTAAAAATGAGTGACCTGCTCTCCAAAAGCTTATCAGTGCCAGTAATTTAATTTGCTGCAAAGAAGACAAACAGAGTTGAGTTTGTCATTCTACCCTTAGAAGTAAGGCTGAATTCTAACCAGAGGGGCCCTGCAGTTTTAAACAGGACAATGTGGCCTGGGGAATGTTTATAGCAACTTCTGATGAAGTCCAGAGATGAAACACAAAATAAAGGAAAAATAATAACGAGAAAAAACTTTCAGTTGGTGATGACACTTGAGAGGGGGGCCTCATTTTCAATTTCTGTTACTACCTGTAGGCCAAGAATACAAATGGGGGTAACATATAATTTAAATCTCAAGCAACTGATCAAAACACTATAGTTATTTTGAGGTACATGTTTATCCCATCGCTGGATTCAGGTAAGGGGTCTCTTCTTGGAATTAACTGTACACAGTTGCAGTTTCCAGTTTGGTCTAGAATGCTGTATAATTTGAAAATGCTCTGAAAACTTTCTGCAAAGATTCCTTTTTAAATTATTTGAAGTATTGGTAGTACTATAGTATTGATGACTCCCCAAACTTATTTGAAACAGTAAGGCCTGATTATCTTTCAACATTAAAGGGAATGTAAATATCTGTAGCCTTAAAGGGCCCTGGGCTTTGGTTTCTGACTCAGGGAGTCTCCAGAGAAGACAAGACAGAAGGACTGGACCCAGCAGTCTCAGAAAACAGTGGCAGCTGGACACCCTGCTGGGTCCGATGCTCTGGTTAAACAATGGACACCCTGCTGGGCCCGATGACCCTGGCTGAATAATGGGGACCCAAGGACCACTGCCAGTCCTTATCACCCACACGGAAACTATCCCCATTCTAATCCATACCTAAGACCCCTTGCCTATAGACTTAAGGCACATATTCTTGGTTGTATGACTCATACAACTCATACAACTCATACTTGGTTCTATGACTTTTAAACTTTAAAGGTAAAATTAATAAGCATTTAAGTACTCCTCTTTCATTTCAAAATATGAAATTGAAATGTAGGGTTCTAATATTGATAACCTTATTAATTTTATATGTAATATATACATGTGCTTTACATTAAATATGTGTTTTCTTTGGCACTTCATACTACACGGTATGTTCTTTCTCTTCTATAATGTCTTTACAACCAATGAGTGAGTAAAGCAGAATTTATCCTACACCTTTAAATCTTCAAGCTGATTTCTCTAGCTTGGATACCTCCAATGTTTATCCTCAACCCATTTTTCTCCCATGAAAATGCTAATATCAACCACTACCTAAACTACTCTTCTCTTTAACATTTTAATAAATGCCAACAACCTAATAACCCTTGAAATAAATTTGATTTTAGTGAATGTTCATTCTACAGATGCACTGTTGTTTAAAGTAAGTGTGCATTCACTCAGAAAACATGTACCACATATTTCTGTTTCCTTTTGCCTTGATATATGGTGGGGATATTTTTTAGTACAAAAATCAATTGCATTAAATCCATGAAAATTAAACTTAGTGAAAGAGAGAGAGAGAGAGAAAAGAAAGAAAGAAAGAAAAAGGGTCAGTGGGGAAGAGAGAAGGAAGAAGGAAGGATGTTTTAAGAGTTCTTAAGAATGTCAATAATTGTTGAGATATAACTGATATTCTATGCTCCACAAATATTTAGCAATTAATACAAATCTTGGTTGAATTACCTCAAATAGGAGAGGCTTGGGCTAGAGAAGGGCGAGGTATAGTTAGCAGTGCTAGATAACTAACCTGTGAGAAGCAAACTTGACTATGACCACATTTCAAATGCTAAGTCACAATGCAATATAATGTTAAGGAACAGAATGGGCAAGAGTGACAGAGGAATGACAAATACTTAATAAAAAATAAGTTCAGCAGAGGACACAGGGAAGAAAGATTAATTATGCCACATTTTGTTTTTATAAAGCAATTGAAACATATTTAAATATAAGTTTTTATATAAAAAAGAACTGTAAAGGATCATTTAAATCTAGTAATTTAAAAGTACTAGTTCTTTTCTTTTTAAGATTTTTTTTTTTTTAATTTCAGTGAGAGAGAAAAAGAGAGCAAGCATTTGAAATGGAGAGGAGCAGAGGAATAGAGAAAGAGAAAAAGTTAAGCAAACTCTGCACTGAGTAGGGAGCTTGACATGGGGCTGTATCCCAAGACCCTAAGATCAGATCCGACTGAAACCAAGCCTTGGACCCTTACTAACTGAGCCACCTAGGTGCCCCTTAAAGTACTTACTTCTTGATGTTATGTGTATATGTATGTGTATAATTAGATGGGTAGATACATATGTATGAATATATATTTATATATTTATTAATTATATCATTTATACTTATTTTATTATATATAAAACACATAATTAGAACATACATTATATTATTTATAATTATTTTATCATATATAACTTACATATTGTTAAATATATTTTTAAGTGTTTAGTTTTTATTTATTCATAAGAGACAGAGAGAGAGGCAGCGGGAGAACCAGGTCCTAAGTATGTCATATGTGTGTGTGTGTGTGTGTGTGTGTGTGTGTATAAAATTTCCCAAAAGACATATATGAGGTAAATCAGAAAATCTGAGATGGGGTTATTACTTCAGATCTAATGCATGGATTAGCACACTTCATCTATAAATGGCCAAATAGTAAATATTTTAGGATTTTGTAACCAAATTATCTCTGTCTCTACAAACTGACTCTGTCATTGTAGCACAAGAGTAGCCATAGACAATGCATACATCCCTACATACATAGTTATGACTGGGTCCAGCAAAACTTTATTTACAAAAACAGACAGCAGTCCAGGTTTGGCCCAAGAGCGTTAGTTTACTGAAACTTGCTCTGGAAGCTAAATAATCCACCTTAGATATTGACAGAGGTAGGAGGTATCAGTTTTAAAATAGCACATATTTTGTCTCATTTTATCTTTATATCATTTAAAAAAAATTTATTGGGCATCAGGGTAGCTCAGTTGGTTAAGCAACTGCCTTTGGTTCAGGTCATGATCCCAGGGTCCTGAGATCAAATCCTGCATTGGTCTCCCAGCTCTGTGGGGAGTCTGCTTCTCCCTCTGAACTTCTCCCCTCTTGTGCTCTCTCTCTCTCTCTCTCAAATAAATAAATCAAAATTTTAAAATAAATAAATAAAAAAAATAATATTTTGTTCTATAGAAATACGAAGGTACTCTCCTGCTATGGATGGAATGCTTGAGTCCCTCCCAAATTCATATGTTGAAGCCCTATCCCCAAGATGATGGTACTTGGAGGTGGAGCCTCTAGGAAGGAGTTAGGTCATGAGATGGAACCATCATGATGGAACTGGGTTCTTATAAGAAGAGACACCAAAGGGATGATCTCTCTGCATGTGAGGACGAAGCAAGAAGTTGGCCATTACAAAGCAGGAAGAGGGCTCTCATGGATCATGCTAGTACCCTGATCTCTCAGACTTCTAGGCCTCTAGAACTTTGAGAAATACATTTCTGTTGTTTAAGACATTCCATCTGTGGTAATTTGTTATAGAAACCCAAGCTAAGAGACTCCCAGATTTTTGTTTTTAAATGTGTGTGGCTTGGAGAGATCAGACATAATCTGTGCCAACCTGAAGAAAAAGTGGCTCAGTGGGTTAAAGACTCTGCCTTCGGCTCGGGTCATGATCCCAGGGTCATGGGATCGAGCCCCGCATCGGGCTCTCTGCTCTGCGGACAGCCTGCTTCCTCCTCTCTCTCTCTCTGCCTCTCTGCCTACTTGTGATCTCTGTCTATCAAATAAATAAATAAAATATCTTTTAAAAAAATAAAATAAAATAATAGTTAATCAACTACATTTTCCAAAGAAAATCACAATTTTCTTTCAATGTTAGTTCATTTGCACCACATTATTTCTTCCACATTCTATCTGGGATTCATTTTCCCCTATATCACTTGTAGCTTGGAAAATGTCTAATCACATTTCGAGGTTCATAGTAAACACCATTCTAGGAGGGATCTGTTTCACCATATCCCTATAGGAATAGTTAGTTGTTCCTTTCTAGATCTTATTTTGCAATAGATGTCTTTGTAATATTTATCAAATCATATTGTAACTGTTCATTTGCATGGATCATACTTTTCAAAAAGCAAAGTATACCTCCTCCAATTTTTGGTTTTCTAAAATCTAATTTTATCTTGTGCAAGCCCTTCATTGGTACTCAGTAAATGAGGAAAGAAGGGAGAGAGGGAGATAAAAAAAGAGAAGAGAAAGAAAAGTAAATTAGGATTAAAAGGAGGAAAGCAATTACACTGGTGGGATAGAAACTGTGAATTTAATAATATTAACACTGTGTGAATTTGAGAAGCTATTATTATTAGTCACTAACATGTGCATGATAACCTTTTAACACAGGTGAAACTTTTTCAGGAAGTTAAATTTAGAATATCACTGCTAATTATTTAATAGAAAATCATGGTTAAAAATGCTAAGTAATCACAAATGGTCTTTTAGTGCTATTGATACAGATAATTGATGGAGAACATTTTTTAAGCAATTTCAACAGCAGAAATTGTTTCCCGAACAGATATGTGTCTTACAGATTGAATTCACTTACAAACTAAAGAATATCAATGTGTCTTTTCTATTAGTCTTAAGGCTGAATGAATAAATTTGCATTTAATTTATTTAATTTACTTAACTTTTTAAGGTTTCTAGTGTTTTCTTCTAAGATCTTTAGTTAGGGTGAATGGAGATGAAGAAAACACTAAGTTAGTTGTTTGTTTTGTTTTTTTTTTAAGATTTTATTTATTTGACAGACAGAGATCACAAGCAGGCAGAGAGGCAGGCAGAGAGAGAGAGGGGGAAGCAGGTTCCCCACTGAGCAGAGAGCCTGATTCTGGGCTTGATCCCAAGACCCTGGAATCATGATCTGAACCAAAGGTAGAGGCTTTAACCCAATGAGCCACCCAGGTGACCCATAAGTTAGTTATTTTTAATGCAAATATTTTTAGTATTTTAATTTAATTTTAATGAAAATGTTTTCAGTACTTTAATGAGCATACAGTCAACTTATAGTATATTTGTTTATCTTCTTCTTTTTTTTTTTAATTTGTTAGAGAGAGAGAGAGAGCGCGAGCACAGGCAGACAGAGTGGCAGGCAGAGGCAGAGGGAGAAACAGGCTCCCTGCTGAGCAAGGAGCCCAATGCAAGACTCGATCCCAGGACGCTGGGATCATGACCTGAACCGAAGGCAGCTGCTTAACCAACTGAGCCACCCAGGCGTCCCATATTTGTTTATCTTCTATTGTCAAATAGTTTTAGACAGCCAAGAAACTAAAATTGAAATATAGTACTCACATCAATGCTAATTATGTCTGTAAATTATGTATGTATGTATGTGTGTATATATGCATATATATGTATATGTAAATATGTATATGCATATATATACATATTTACATATATATTTGTATATATGTATTATATGTATATATGTATAATATGTATATATGTATACATATGTATACATATATGTATGTATACATATGTATACATATATGTATGTATACATGTATACATATGTATACATACGTATATATGTATACATATGTATATATGTATAATAAATATACATATATATGCATGTGTTTGTAATTTTTCCCCCTCATTCTTTCCTACTTTTTATTGGGCTATTTCTTGTTTCTAAGAAAGAAAACATTATACTGAACATACTAAATGCTGTTAGTTATTAAAAACGATAATTGTAATAATAACGGGAAGGTGAACAGAAACAAAGTTTTATAAAAGTTTCCTAGCAGGGCAATGGGTGTCTCAGCTGGTTAAGTGGCTGCCTTTGGCTCAGGTCATGATCTTGGGGTCCTGGGATGGCCTACATGGGCTCCCTGTTCAGCGGGAGTCTGCTTCTTCCTCTTCCTCTGCTCCCTGCTTCCTCTCCTGCTCTCTCTCTTAAATAAATAAATAAAATCTTAAAAAAAAAGTCTCCTAGCAAATCTATTTTAATCTAATTAATCCAATTAATCATCAAAGAAAATAGATTGAAAAGGAGGTTGTTGTCCATCTTGAAATGATACAGTTTGTTGCTACCAAAGACATCTCATTGGTTATATCTGAAGACCAATGTGTCAGAAACCCCATACATATCATTCATCAAAGGATTTAGCAAAATCATTTCCATCCTTTCTTGCCTATATATTTATTAAGATTTTAAACATCTCAGCTTTTTAACTTGTTTGTCCTTCTTCTTTCTCTTTCTTTCTTTCTTTCTTTCTTCTTTTCCTTTCTTTCAAGATTTTATTTATTTATTTGATAGACAGAGATTACAAGTAGTCAGAGAGGCAGACAAGGAGAGAGGAGGAAGCAGGCTCCCCGCTGAGTGGACAGCCCCATGCGGGGCTCAATCCCAGGACCCTGAGACCATGATCTGAGCCAAAAGCAGAGGCTTTAACCCACTGAGCCACCCAGGCGCCCCTGTTTCTTTCTTTCTTCCTTCCTTTTCTCTCTTTCTTTCTCTCTTTCTATCTTTCTTTCTCTCTTTCTTTTTCTTTTCTTTTTTTTTTTTTACATTTTTATTTATCCTATGAGTCTTGAGACAGACAATGACAATATTTTCTTCTCCAGAAAAACTATCCTAACCTTCCTCCAGGTGATCTTAGAATCTCAGTGGATAGTTACATTCAAAGAGAGCCTGAATATTAGAATGCTCCCTGGTGTAATATTCACACAGGTTGTGAGCAGACTTCTGAATTTCATTCCATTTGCTGAAGATGTTGAGTTGGCAGTTCTTGTTGGCCGTTTGCCATTCAGTATTCTTAGTACTCAGGGCTTGCATTTGTGCTGAACCAAAGTGCTCACTTTTTATTTTGCGTTGCAAGCCTATTTCTCTTCTGCCTTCAATGATTTTTATGGATGAATAAACCAGGTCAATGAAGATAAGCTGCTGTCACTGTCTACTAAATCTTCCAACTTTTTTTTTTTTAGGATTTTATTTATTTATTTAACACAGAGAGATCGAGAACACAAGTAGGCAGAGAGGCAGGCTAAGGGAAAGGAGGAAGCAGACTCCCCGCTGAGAAGAGAGCCCAATGCAGGGCTTGATCCCAGGACCCTGGAATCATAACCTGAGCCGAAGGCAGAGTCTTTAACCCACTGAGCCACCCAGGCGCCCCAAATCTTCTAGCTTTTTAAGAACTGCCCTGAAACTGAACTTCTAAGAATTTCTTATTAGGACGGGAATGCAGGACCATATTTTTGGCAGTTTCCTTGCATCAAGGAAATGAGTTGAAGTTGTCAGTTTCAGCTGGTTTTATCTCTTGACCATGAGTCACTCACTTTTCCAAGTTTCAGCTACTTGATTAAAAAATTAGAATATCAGTGCCTCAGGTCCTAAAGAGACTTAAATGAAGTTACATAGGGGAACATACCTATAAACTGTAAAGCATAATAGAATAGAAATGACTTTTTCTTTCTTTCTGATGAATCAGATATGGTACAATAAATCTTACTCTTTAAAAATCCAATGCATTTTGTTTCTTTAAGGTTTGAAAGAATAAATGTTTGAACATACCCTGATATCCCTTTTTAAAGGGAGTGAAAAAAAAAGTAAGGCCTGGACATTAAATAATAATAATAATAATAATAATAATAAATCCTTTCTTTGATTCCATGGACAAGGTTACTGGATTTTTAGCATACTCTCTTTACCTTTTTTCCTAAGATTTTTCATTTGTTTATTTAGAGAGAGAGAGAGCAAGGGGAGCTGGGAGAGGGAGAGGGAGAGAAGCAGACTCTGAGCTGAGCATGGAACCAGGTACATGGTTTAAGTTGGAGCTTGATCTCAAGACCCTGAGGTCATGACCTAAACTGAAACCAAGAGTCAGACACTCAACCAGCTGATACACAGGTGCCCCTCTCTCTACCTTCATTCTGTATATCCTATACTTCCAATTTTGTTATTGCCAATGAAGCCTAGAAATTGTGCTTATTGTCAGAAAGCCTCTTTAGTGTCAGACTGTGGGAACAGAGCTAACCACAAACACAATGTCAAAAAATATTGCTATGATTATGACTATGTGAAATTCAAACTATTCAGTTAGCAATGATAAGTTAACTCAGTGGAAAGACGGTGAAAATATTACTGAGTTCCTTGGATAACTGCTACAATCCACTGATGCAATCCAATGTAAGTGGACAATTACTACCTGAAGATATCATGATGCCTTACATAGAGATATATGATTTGGTTTACTGTTTTTAACACCTTTATTAAGGTCTAATTGACATATAATAAGCTGCTCAAATTTAAGGTGCAATTTGATAAAATGTGTCATATATCTACAGCTCAATAAAAATGTATATAGAAGGTATATCTTTGTTTCTCTATCTACATTGTCTTTAAAATCAATCTAGGCCTTAGTGAGATACACATCAAAATGAAAAATATATTTTCTTTCTTTTTCCATTCCAATCAGTGACTTTTTATCCCTTTTTTCTTTATTACATAAGAGCCACTTTTATTTCTTTGTTAGTTTCTATGACAAATTGCCACAAAGACAACTTTTCCTAAATCCATTTTGCAGCAGTTAACATTTAAAAACACAGTATCAACTCATTTTAGCATAAGAAAATAGGGAAAGGCCTCTGATAGTATGGAAGCCAAATCATACTATATTGTTTGAAAATTTAGGACTAAAGCACAAAATCTAGGACTATTCCATATTTTTTTTTTCTATCCAAACATACGGTTGAGTTTGTTCTCAGGATTATTCTGCATGCCAATTCTGAGAGTTAAAGTCCTCCACTCCTCTGCACTACATAGTACATGTCCTCCTACCCTGACTCTGTGATACTGGAAATCAGGGTTCTTTGTCATCAAAACTTTCCCCAAATACCCTTGTTTGCACAGAAGCCTTGGGTTGTACATGCTCTGTGCATTAAATGTGCTAACTCAAAGACTCATATTTAGACTACTTCATCTCTGTCTTTACTATCTCCTGTAACAATCCCAAATACATCTTAGAATATCTGCCATTACTTTTGGGGAAATGGCCAGCAAATTTTAAGCACCAGCAGAAATTATCTTCCAAGTTGTAAACTTTCTTTTGGAAAACCTGTAAAATATTGTCATCTTAATATTGAACAAACACTTCAAACTTCACATACCCCCAAATATTTTCTCTTTCTGGTACCAAAACAATATTAAACACAAATGTGATGGTTAATTGTATGTTTCAGCTGGGTATGGGGTGCCCAGAGGGTGTCTGTGAAGGAGTTTCTGAACGGGATTAACATTTGAATTTATAGAGTAAAGTAGTTCCCTCACTAATCAGTTCAAGGCACAAATAGAATGAAAGTTTGAGTAAGGAAAAAGTATTTCTCAAATCCTTATAGTAGGTCTATAATCTGTCTATCTATCTGTTTATCTATCTATCTACCTACCTATCATCTATCTTTGACCCCATTGGTCCTGTTTCTTTGGAGAAACCAGACTAACATAAGAACTATTAGATCAAATTTCCTAAAAAGTGATTCTGACTATGACAGGTTAAAAAAAAAAAAAAAAAAGGAACAGTTCTTCAAATAGATCCTCAAAATAATATCAACCATTATTACTGTTATTAATAAACAACTATGTTAAAAATTTGGAGAAATCATGTCAAATGCAGGAAGATGATGTAAATAAGCTAGATCTAGAATAAAACTTTCCCAAATAATTTTTATATAAGTATTGTTTTATTAATAGTTTCTTGTTAACAATTGAACTATTTTTTAAACTTCTCTGTCACTTTACAAACATAAATGATTTGTCATCTGCTTTGTGAGAAATATATTGACTTTTATTCAGTTTCCTGGGTAACTGGGTCACAGGTAACTCAGCTTAGTTTTTCATTTTTAAATCAAATCTGATTTGATTATGCTTGTCCATATTTTTGAGGGATCGTTTGTGTTGTTATTCAGACTCCTTGATGTTCACAACATCTTATGAGTCAAAGCAATCTGCCTCCTGCATTATAAATATTCTGGCTATCCTTAACTGCACCTCACTAATAAAATATTTAAGAGAGACAAGAGGTGTCAGTTAATGTTTAAATGAGTAGTTAATGAAAAAAAAAAGTAAAGAAAGAAAAATATAATCTTTGCCAGTAGCCAGTAAACCAAGTATTAGCTCATATTATTTTATTTTTTGGTAAATCAAAATAATGTACAGATTTGCATCTTTACTTCTCAACACTCATGGAAAAAATATTGACAGGATGCAATGTAACATTACAAAGTCTGCATCAAAGATAAAAGGGTAAAAATGTGCTTATATCTTCTAAAAACAGAACCTAATTAAAAATAAGATAAAGGAAAGGTATCTACACATCTATTTGTTTTATCCTATTTTTTATGCTTAAAAGCCCAAAGACCAATCAATAGCAAAACAAAGCAAAAAAAAAAAAAAAAGAATAAATAATTCCACAAGTATAATACTTTAAAAAAATAATTTTGAAACATATGGTGGCACAGTTGTCTAAACTATTAAGCAAAATTCCTAAAGGTCTATCAGTTATATCTTCAAGTATTCTTCAACCTGTTGTAATAGTCAAAACAGAATTATCCATGGGCTCCTTGACCTTCTAAAGTTATGGTGGGAGTTCATCAATATGACTTTAGCTTTCTGATTGTAGAAGTATTCTTATGGTTTAGATAAACCTGGTATGTGACCATATATTTCATGTGATCTGAGTAATACATAAAAAAAAATTCACATCAAACCTTGCAAAGTCTCTTTAGGGTAAGAAGAATTATTTAGCTTGAAATAAAAGAAGTGAACATAGTACTTCCTAGGGGAGAGAGAAGTTTTCCAGGGCTTGGAAGACAGTGATGCAGGTGGGTGAGAATGTTTTTGAAAAGAGTGATAAGGAAAGCAGGAGGAAATCTGACAGGTTTTTAATTCCCCCTTTTTAGATTCCTTATGAAGCCATTCGAGTATCTACATGATTTCTATAGGAAGGCTATAGACATAAAATAAGACTCCATATATTATTCTAAATTTGACATAAAAATAAGTAAAGCCATAGACTTTTCTTTTTAAGATTTTATTTTTATTTATTTGTTAGAGAGAGAGAGAGTGAGCACAGGCAGACAGAGAGGCAGGCAGTGGGAGAAGCAGGCTCTCTGCAGAGAAAGGAGCTGGATGTGGGACTCGATCCCAGGACGCTGGGATCATGACCTGAGCCGAAGGCAGCCGCTTAACCAACTGAGCCACCCAGGAATCCGAGCCATAGATTCTTTTTGAGAGAGAATCTTTTTTTAATTTTTTTTTTAAGATTTTATTTATTTATTAGTTAGAGAGAGAGAGAGTGAATACAGGCAGACAGAGAGGCAGGCAGAGGCAGAAGCAGGCTCCCTGCCGAGCAAGGAGCATGATGTGGGACGCGATCCCAGGACACTGGGATCATGACCTGAGCCAAAGGCAGCCGCTTAACCAACTGAGCCACCCAGGCGTCCCAATTTTTTTTTTAATTTTTATATAAACATATAAGGTAACCCCACCACTTTCTCTCAACACCCCTCCCCCCACTCCCCTCAGTTTGCTTTATGACATTAAGAGTCTCTTTTGGTTTGTCTTCCTCCCAATCCCATCTTGTTTCATTTAATCTTTTCCTACCCCCTTAACCCCCACCTCCGTTGCATCTCCACTTCCTCATATCAGGGAGATCTTATGATAGTTATCTTTCTCTGATTGACTTATTTCACTGAGCATAATACCCTCTAGTCCCATCCATGTCATCACAAATGGCAAGATTTTATTTCTTTTGATGGCTCCATAGTATTCCACTGTGTGTGTGTGTGTGTGTGTGTGTGTGTGTATATATATATATACTACTTTTTCTTTATCCATTCATCTGTTGATGGACATCTAGGTTCTTTCCATAACTTGGCTATTGTGGACATTGCTGCTATAAACATTTGGGTGTACGTGCCCCTTTGGATCACTACGTTTGTATCTTTAGGGTAAATACCCAGTAGTGCAATTGCTGGGTCATAATGTAGCTCTATTTTCAACTTTTTGAGGAACCTCCATGCTGTTTTCCAGAGTGGTTGCACCAGCTTGCATTCCCACCAACAGTATAGGAGGGTTCCTCTTTTTCCGCATCCTCACCAGCATCTGTCATTTCCTGACTTGTTAATTTTAGCCATTCTGACTGGTGTGAGGTGGTATCTCATTGTGGTTTTGATTTGTATTTCCCTGATGCCCAGTGATGTGGAGCACTTTTTCATGTGTCTGTGGCCATCTGGATGTCTTCTTTGCAGAAATGTCTGTTCATGTCCTCTGCCCATTTCTTGATTGGATTATTTGTTCTTTGGGTGTTGAGTTTGCTAAGCTCTTTATAGATTTTGGATACTAGCTCTTTATCTGATATGTCGTTTGCAAATATCTTCTCCCACTCTGTCAGTTGTCTTGTGGTTTTGTTAACTGTTTCCTTTGCTGTGCAAAAGCTTTTGATCTCGATGAAGTCCCAATAGTTCATTTTTTTCCCTTGCTTCCCTTGCCTTTGGCGTTGTTCCTAGGAGGAAGTTGTTGCGGCTGAGGTCAAAGAGGTTTCTGCCTGTGTTCTCCTCAAGGATTTTAATGGATTCCTTTCTCACTTTGAGGCCCTTCATCCATTTTGAGTCTATTTTCATGTGTGGTGTAAGGAAATGGTCCAATTTCATTTTTCTGCCTGTGGCTGTCCAATTTTCCCAACACCATTTGTTGAAGAGGCTGTCTTTTTTCTATTGGATATTCTTTCCTGCTTGGTTGAAGATTAGTTGACCATAGAGTTGAGGGTCTATTTCTGGGCTCTCTATTTTGTTCCATTGATCTATGTGTCTGTTTTTGTGCCAGTACCATACTGTCTTGATGATGACAGCTTTGTAGTAGAGCTTGAAGTCTGGAATTGTGAACCACCAACTTTGACCTTCTTTTTCAATATTCTTTTTGCTATTCGAGGTCTTCTCTGGTTCCATATAAATTTTAGGATTATTTGTTCCATTTCTTTGAAAAAATTGGATGGGATTTTGATAGGCATTGCATTAAATGTGTAGATAGCTTTAGGTAGCATAGACATTTTCACAATATTTATTCTTCCAATCCATGAGCATGGAACATTTTTCCATTTCTTTGTGTCTTCCTCAATTTCTTTCATGAGTACTTTATAGTTCTCTGAGTATAGATTCTTTGCCTCTTTCGTTAGGTTTATTCCTAGGTATCTTATGGTTTTGGGTGTAATTGTAAATGGGATTGACTCCTTAATTTCTCTTTCTTCTGTCTTGTTGTTGGTGTAAAGAAATGCAACTGATTTCTGTGCATTGATTTTATATCCTGACACTTTACTGAATTCCTGTATAAGCTCTAGCAGTTTTGGAGTGGAGCCTTTTGGGTTTTCCACATATAGTATCATATCATCTGCAAAGAGTGATAGTTTGACTTCTTCTTTGCAGATTTGAATGCCTTTGATTTATTTTTGTTGTCTGATTGCTGAGGCTAGGACTTCTAGTACTATGTTGAATAGCAGTGGTGATAACAGACATCCCTGCTGTGTTCCTGACCTTAGCGAAAAAGCTCTCAGTTTTTCTCCATTGAGAATGATATTTGAGGTGGGTTTTTCATAGATGGCTTTGATAATATTGAGGTATGTGCCCTCTATCCCCATACTTTGAAGAGTTTTGATCAGGAAGGGATGCTGTACTTTATCAAATGCTTTTTCAGCATCTGTTGAGAGTATCATATGGTTTTTGTTCTTTTTTTATTAATGTATTGTATCACATTGATTGTCCAACAAGAAGATTGAACAATTCTAAATATATATGCCCCTAATATGGGAGCAGCCAACTATATAAGCCAATTAATAACAAAATCAAAGAAACACATTGACAATAATACAATAATAGTAGGGGAATTTAACACTCCCCTCACTGAAATGGACAGATCATCCAAACAAAAGATCAATAAGGAAATAAAGTCTTAAATGACACACTGGACCAAATGGACATAACAGATATATTCAGAACATTCCCTCCCAAAGCAACAGAATACACATTCTTCTCTAGTGCCCATGGAACATTCTCCAGAATAGATCACATCCTGGGTCACAAATCAGGTCTCAACCCATATCAATAGATTGGGATCATTCCCTGCATATTTTCAGACCACAATGCTCTGAAGCTAGAACTCAATCACAAGAGGAAATTTGAAAAGAACCCAAATACATGGAGACTCAACAGCATCCTTCTAAAGAATGAATGGGTTAACCAGGAAATTAAACAAGAATTGAAAAAAATCATGAAACAAATGATAATGAAAACATAACTGTCCAAAATCTGTGGGACACAGCAAAGGCAGTCCTGAGAGGAAAATATATATTGATATAATCCTTTCTCAAGAAACAAGAAAGGTCTCAAATACACAACCTAACCCTACACCTAAAGGAGCTCAAAAAAGAACAACAAAGAAAGCCTAAACCCAGCAGGAGAAGAGAAATAATAAAGATCAAAACAGAAATCAATGAAATAGAAACAACAACAACAACAACAAAAACAATAGAACAAATCAATGAAACTAGGAGCTGGTTCTTTGAAAGAATTAATAAGATTGATAAACCCCTGGCCAGACTTATCAAAAAGAAAAGAGAAAGGACCCAAATAAATAAAATCATGAATGAAAGAGGAGAGATCACAACCAACACCAAAGAAATAGAAACAATTATAAGAACATATTATAAGCAACTCTATGCCAACAAATTTGACTATCTGGAAGAAATGGATGCTTTCCTAGAGACATATAAACTGCCAAAATTGAACCAGAAGAAATAGAAAACCTGAATAGACCCATAACCAGTAAGGAGATTGAAACAGTCATCAAAAATCTCCAAACAAACAAAAGCCCAGGGCCAGATGGCTTCCCAGGGGAATTCTACCATTTAAAGAAGAATTCTACATTTAAAGAAGAATTAATTCCTATTCTCCTGAAACTGTCCCAAAAAATAGAAATGGAAGGAAAACTTCCAAACTCAATTTATGAGACCAGCATCTCCTTGATCCCCAAACCAGACAAGGATCCCATCAAAAAAAAGAATTACAGACCAATATCCTTGATGAACATAGATGCAAAAATTCTCACCAAGATACTAGCCAATAGGATCTAATAGTACATTAAAAGGATTATTCACCATGACCAAGTGGGATTTATTCCAGGGCTGCAAGTTTGGTTCAACATCAGCCATAGATTTTTTAATCTAGACTAATGGAATGAGAATATAAAGAAAGGAAGGAAGAAAAGAAAAGAGGGAGAGAAGGAGGAAGGGCAGAGGGAAGAAGGGGGGAAGAGAGTGAGATGTAGGGAGGGAGGGAGAAAGGGAGGAGAAAAGCATAGATTGTGGCCCTTCCTACTGCCAGAAGATGCAATTACATCTAAACTTCTTTGAAAAACAGGAGCCCTAGGGTTTCCACAAACAGAGATTCTGTGCTTGTCTCTGCACTAACATTCCAGAGAGAGTTTAACAGGTTTCTGTGATACTTTGTTCAGAGTAGATAAGGACAAGTCAAGGACAAAGAAAAAATGAAATCAAGTGTCTATGTTTTGTTTTATCATATTCCTTTTCAATTTATTCCAATTTATTTATTATTTTCATCTTTATTCTGGTATAGAAAAAAACTATTAGTAACTTTTATTATCTGTCTGCATTGGAAATGTTGCAGAGACTCAACCTAGACTATGATTTTTATCATTATTTATTCACTTTTATCATCAAAGAATTCTGCATAACTCGTTAATTCAATTCTCTTATAGTCTGAGATTTTGAAAAAAGTTTATTACTCATTTTATCTGGGTGGGGTTTAGAAATCTCAGTTTGTGAAGACTGTACCTCCCAGTGTCAGCACCAACTTTATTCAAGATTTGGCAAAACTTCCATTAATTCTGTAGACTCTAATTTTAGGTAGAGAATTTCAAGCATGCTACTTGTTAATAAATCAAATACCTAGATCTCAAAGGGTCATGTATAAAAAATATCTAAGAGAAGAAATTTCCAGTTGTTTTGTTCTAGACATATGTACACTAAACTAATGAGTTAATTCTTAATTGATTAAATTAAAATTCTTATAACATTAGACAGTTTTTGATGGTCCATTTTATGTGGTAAAATGGCAAATGTTAGCTAATTGATCACAGGGGAGGAATAAAGTCTGATAAACTTCACTATATGAACTACATTTAACTACATTGCTATTGGTTTGAAAATTGGCTTCATACACAGAGGGCAAAGGGGGATTGAAGAAAGAGGCCACTCCAGATTGGTGGCAGGTTTAATAAGCAAGGTAATTTGCATGTGAGGCTTGTCTAGGGAGGAGCAATGTTTGTCCACTTGCAAAATGAGTAGCTTTCTGCACTGGCCAGTGCCCAATCTTAAAAGTTTATATAAAGGCTTTATTTGGGTTCACTCATATATACTGTTCAGTTGGGCAGAGGGTATATTGTAAAGAAAGGGGAAAGGATGATGAGTTTGTGATTACTGAGGTCCAGCTCGTGGTCAGGTTGTGGTCATATACATCAGTGACCTCCTTCACTTATCACAGTGAATTACCCATCAGTGTCAGTCCCCACCACTGACACCCATTTCCTCACTCTCACCCATAACCACATAGACATGGTTAAAGCAAACACACATACACACACATCACAAATATTAACACATGTGTCACTAGAAGCACTGACATCTGTATTAATGAAAAATGCTAATAAATTTGCACTTAAGTAATTGTTATGTACACAAGAACCAGGCTTTCAAGATTTCTCAGCTAATTTCTACATTAAAACATAATGAATCACCTTAATAATAGAAATCTTAGAGTTTTATGCATTAGCAAAAATGACTAGGAAAAGATGAAATAATGATGTCAAGAGACAGAAATGTCTGTGAAATGTTATCTCTAGCCAAATATGTGTCACTGGGTAGAATCTGAAGTAAGACAAAGCTTTACATCCTCATTGTTCTTACAACTTCTTTATTCTGAGATCACACTAAATGCTACAGAAACATTAGAAGAAGTCATAATCAGGGGTATTTTCTCTCTTACAAGCATGGGAAAATTGCCATTTTATAATACTTTTAGCTTGGCATGGGTTCCTTTTGATGGGATCTTGGATAAAATCTAGCATGGATATAGATAATGCCTTACAGACACTGTTTCCCACTAAAACTCAACATCACATGAATAAAGTCTATTCATATTTTGAAGGGGGAGCCAAATATTCAGTCAACAGAGGAAAAACACACTCACTTTATCTTATATACTAATACAGAGATAAACCCCTACCTTCATCTATGGCCCAACTGCAGAACACCTACAAGCTTGGACAGATTCTTCAAATTAAAGACTTCACCTCACTCCATTCAAAGCCTTACCTTTGACCGTTAGCAAAACACAGAAATTATGACTCAAACTACAAAAATTTGCAAGTGTTCCATTCTTGCTCAAATTATCCATTTTAATTTGTTTTCAGTACTAGGCTGTCTCTTCAAACCATGTCATGTAGCTAGGACATTAACTGTTAAACTGATCTACATCATATGCAACATACGCAGCTCCCAAATAATAAAGCTATTATACAACTAAGAAGCAGGCTATTAGAGAAGATTACTAAATACTCAAGACACCTACCACAGATGCTTTGGAGAGACAATTGACTCCTTTTATGGATGTCTTATAGATTTTGGGGGGGCTAACATTTCCATGAGAACAAGTGAAACTGTGATTTTTAGTAACTGTCCAAATATTTCAAATTCTGAGACATCTCACTTAAATATGGTTTTGTAACTGGGTCATGAAAATATTACAAAACTGAATTTCTTGTTCATGGTTATATCATAAACTAAATCATAGAAAATTAATTTATCTGTAGCATCCTCTATTTTTTCTCCCTTTCTCTCTCCATTCCTCCCTCCTTTCTTTCTCTTCTCTTTCCTTCCTTCACTCTACATATGTTCAGTGTGACTCAAGGTCTAGAAAGTTAAATATACAATAATCCAGTGAATTGAATTTGAAAGGCTTTGGTCATAACTTTTACTCTTTTGTGCATGTGTATATCTTTTTAAGTTAAAATAAGTAAAACATGCTTATTATAAAATGTTCAAAGAGTACAGAAGTAATATTCATCTTTTAAAGCACTATTAAACTCTGGATGTATGTCTTTTCTGACTTTTAAAAATGATTTTACCAAATCAAACAGTATTTATTGAACATCTGGATTGCACTGGCAATGATCATTTGACCATGATAAATACAAGAGGAAAAAAAAAAAAAAAAAAGAAAGAGTTTGTCTCTTACCTCAGAGATGTGACCATATGACACATGGGAATACATCTATTTCTACTAATAATTAGTCTATTACACAAAAAAGTATATTGGAGAGTGGTTAACTAAATGGGGTGACATATCAGAAACATTTGGTACTGAAAATATGCATGAATTCTAAAAAAAAAAAACAAAAAACAAAACAAAAAAAAACAGGGATTTGACTTTTTTCCCCTGTAGCCCCTGTCCCCAATTCCTGTCCAAACATTGGTTCTCTGTCTGGCCAAGAAGATGCTGGAAAGGCTGGGCAGACAGGGCTGGGAGACTGTGAACAGGACTTGGGACTTGATAGTGCTCAGACCAGAGAGTTAATGCGGGATTGTTCCCCTCTGCTCAGGAAGAGAGTCTGAGGACTCTTGCCAGAGAACCTTGAAACAAATATAAGAGGATGGATCCCAGAAAGAGCTTGACTTCTTGGGATTTATAAACCTTGGAAAGGAATGGCCACCCCATGGTGGAGGAGCCACTAACATCCCTCCCTTCAGAACTTGTGGGGAAAAATGTCAGGTAGAATGATGTTGATAGCACCATTGCTTGGAAATGAGACACAGACAAGTCCTTCTTAGTGCCTCAATAGAGACTTGAGGACACAGTCAAGGCTGTCCAATGCTGGCCCAGGGTCAATTCTATTCTCCTGAAAGGTGGCAGGCATGGTGGAGCCTTCAGGAGAGAGCAAAAGAGCATTTATACATTGCTATGGGGATCTGGGAACCAGAGAGTAGTCAACTCAGCATAAGTTAAGAAGAATCTATTCTCTATGGGGAAAATAAACAATTAAGGGAGATACATAACAATGATAGAAACAAAAAATAAATATAAAAAAACACGAAAATAAGGTGGTTCCATTACAGCTCTAAAAAGTCTTTTTGAAGCTAAACACACAGTATTTTTTTTAAATTTTTAAAGATTTTATTTATTTGTTTGAGGGAGAGAGCATGAACCTTGGAACAGGGTTAGGGTGGTGGTTGGTGGGGGTGGTTGGGGGAAGGGAGAAGCAGACTCTCCTGCTGAGCCAGAGACCAAGGCAGGATCCATCCCAGGACTCAGGGATCATGACCTGAGCCTAAGGCAGATGCCTAACCAACTGAGACATCCAGGTGACCCAATACACAGTATTTTAAAACTATATAATTGGGATGCCTGGGTGACAACCCAGTTGGTTAAGCATCAGCCTCTTGCATTTGGCTCAGGTCCTGATCTCAGGGTGGTGAGATTAAGTCCCATCTTGGGCTCTGCTCCCCACTTCGTGTTCTGAGATCAGTGTGAACTCTTCTCTCCCTCTTCTTCTGTCCCTCCTATTCATGTTCTCTCCCTCTCAAATAAATACATAAATCTTAAGATAAATAAAAATAAATAAACTATAGAATTAAGCAAAATCAACTAAATGAAAGGGGCTCATTTTTGGAGTGGCTTGGAATATCAAATATTACTAACAAAAAAAAAAAAAAAACTTAAACCAAACCAAAATTTAAAAAGAGATAATAACCATGAAGTAAAAGGCAAAAAACTAAGAAGACAGATATAGGGGACCTCCAATTAATTAGAAGTGAACCAGAAATAGAAGAAAAAAATGGGTAAACTGAGGAGAGGCTATTCCCAAACAACTGTTAAAATAAAATATAATTAAAAATAGAACACATAAATTAGAAGCATTTTTCATTTCAGAAAAAAAGCTCCATGCAGATCCTTGCAAAATTTCTAAATTTCAATAATTAAAAACAAAACAAAATAAAAGAATAGCAATTTAAAAGTCTTCAGAGAAAGCCTAAGAAAAAAAGAACTATTACCCAAGCATTTCATTTCAAGCCAAGATATCATTTACTTGTCAGGGTGAGAAAAAAATACAGTATTTGTAAAGATTCATGCAATATATGACCCATATATCTGACCTGAAGAAAATATTTAAGATGAATTCTATAAAATAGCATGAGGAGCAAAAAGCTCAATATAGAGAAGGATGGAGAATAGAGAGGCTATGAGGGAGCAACTCCTGGGGAACCAGAACATAAATACATGTTAATCTATATACAATGTCCATTTTTTAAAAGTCCAGATATTGGTAATTTCACATGGTTCAAATCCTTTTGATTCATAGGGACTGAAGAATAATTGGGAAGGGGAGATGGGGAGAGTAAAAATATTTTAAAGTTTTTATTTTAATGAGTCTGGAGAGAACAGTAGGAGGAAAAATAGAGCATTTTTACTGAAAGGGATAAAAGGCATCTTGTTTTCATACAATGGTAAAGAAATGTGTGCTTGCTTTAAATCAGAAAAGTAAGTAAATGGATAAAAGAACACAGAGTAAACAGTAACTTGAAAACATGAGCAAAATAAATAGAAAGAAAAAAGAAAATGAACAAACAAAAACCTAAACAGTAAACCTCCAGTAAGATGGGAAGAATAAGGCAATTTTTTTATATCCAGTGAAAATGTTGCCCCCCCCCAATTAAAGGACTGTGTGATTGTGTTAACAAACAAAACATAATCTGTGTGCTGAGAAATAAACTTAAAAGTGTGCAAAACTGAAACACTGGGCTGCTGTTCCTTGGCCTCATCCCATCTCTGACGCTCATTTCTCTCAGACTGTATCCATGACTGGCCACCCAACAAGAACCTCATCCCTCACCCAGTCCTGAGTCCAAACCCATGTTACTCTTTGGCTGAGGATAATGGCTGGTTGCCAGACATCCAGATGGGAAAAGTCTCACAATGGGGATGAATTTGTGTGTTGTGCAAATTAAAATATCCTAAAGTCTAATTAAGAGAAGCTTTAACTTTTAGCTTTCCTGAAACTGTCTACATCAAAATGGCCACTGTTTTTTTTCAAAATGGCCACTGTTAATGGCTTCTTCAAAAATGTCATGTACATTGTAACTTCAGTTGTTCTTTTATACTCAATGACAGAAGTTAATTTATAAACAGAGATATTATTTTGTTTTGCAGGGTTTTACTAATCAATGAGACCATGGGGACAATTACGTTTGATAGCTCAAAGAATTAGAGACAGAAATGATGTAGTTTTTAAAACGTGGCACATAATGACCTTCAAAGTGTGTGAGTGAAGGCTAATGGAGTTCACACAAAAAAGGGAAGAAGCAGAGATAATAGAAATGTAAGGAGGGGAAAGCTCAGATCTCGTTCTTAGAGTTTATGTAGACCATCTTTCCAGTTTTAAAATGTTTTGGTAAGCTACTGAGGAATGGCATAAAACACTACTTTTGACTGTGTTCATCTATTTCCTGTGTTCCTTCACCCTAGGGTTCAGTGTCTTTATGTTATGAAAATTCCAAAATATAATATACTGCATTAGTATCTTAGGGCTGCCATAACAAATGACCACAAGATGGGTGTTTAAAACAACATAAGTGTATTGTTTCACAGTTCTGGAGGTTAGAAATCTAACCTAAATCAAGGTGTCAGCAGGGGTCTGCTCTCACTGAAAGTTTCAGCAGAGACTCTGTTCCCTGCCTTTCTGTTAGTAGCAGTCGTTGCCAGTAACTCTGCCTCTTGTCACATGGGCATTTTCCCTATATGCCTGTGTGTGTCTTCTCATCTTAAAACACGAGTCATAGGGACGCCTGGGTGCCTCAGTTGGTTGAGCGGCTGCCTTCGGCTCGGGTCATGATCCCAGCGTCCTGGGATCTAGTCCCGCATCGGGCTCCTTGCTCGGCGGGGAGCCTGCTTCTCCCTCTGCCTCTGCCTGTGCTTGCTTGCTCTCTCTCCCTCTCTCTCTGTCAAATAAATAAATAAATAATCTTAAAAAAAAAAAAAAACAAACAAACACGAGTCATAGTGGATTAAGGATTCGCCTTATCTCTATGATTTCATCTCACTTAACTAATTAAACTTCAATTAATTTATTTCCAAATAAGGTCACATTCTGAATTCCAGGAATGATATGAATTAGCAGTATATCCCTGTGTGTGTGTGTGTGTGTGTGTGTGTGTGTGTGTGTGTGTGAGAGAGAGAGAGAGAGAGAGAGAGAGAGAGA
>ML100335.1:3565-23993 GCA_003697995.1 Taxidea taxus jeffersonii | reverse complement strand
CACACACACACACACACAATATGCCAAAATATATAGGATCAGAAAAAGCAATACAAGTGTGAAGTATGTTGCAGAGGATGTGGAGAAAGGGGAACCCTCTTACACTGTTGGTGGGAATGCAAGGGTGCAACGATTTTGGAAAACTGTGGAGATTCCTTAAGAAATTAAAAAAATAGAGCTTCCCTATGACCCTGCAATAGCACCACTTGGTATTTACCCCACAGATACAGAGGTAGTGAAAAGAAGGGCCATCTGCACCCCAATGTTCATAGCAGCAATGATCATGGTCGCCAAACTGTGGAAAGAACAAATATGCCCTTCAGTGGACGAATGGATAAGGAAGATGTGGTCCATATACACTATGGAGTATTATGCCTCCATCAGAAAGGATGAATACCCCACTTTTGTATCAACATGGACGGGACTGGAAGAGATTATGCTGAGTGAAATGAGTCAAGCAGAGAGAGTCAATTATCATATGGTTTCACTTATTTGTGGAGCATAAAAAATAACATGGAGAACATGGGGATATGGAGAGGAGAAGGGAGCTGAGGGAAATTGGAAGGGGAGCTGAACCATGAGAGACTATGGACTCTGAAAAACATTCTGACAGTTTTGAAGGGGTGAGGAGTGGAAAGTTGGGGGATCAAGGTGGTGGGATTTATGGAGGGCACGGATCGCATGGAACACTGGGTGTGGCACATAAACAATGAATTCTGTTACACTGAAAAGAAATCAAATAAATAAATAATTTTTAAAAAGAGGGAAGTATATAGCAATATATACTTGAGAAGCAAGAAAACTCTCAAATATGTAAACCATATTTACACCTTAAGAAGTTAGAAACAACAAATGAAAACTAAAACCAGCAGAAGGGAATAATAAAGATTTGAGCAGAAACAAATTAAAACAGAAAACAAACTAAACAGAAACAAAAGCAAAAAAAAAAAAAGAGTAGAACGGAATGAAAGAAGATGTTTCTTGAAAGAATTAGTAACATAGATAAACACTTAGGCAGACATAAAAAATAAGATAAAGTAGCCAAATAAATAAAATCACTAATGAAAGAGGAGAGAATACAACCAATACCACAGAAATACAGAAAATTATAGGAGAATATTATGAAAATTATATGTGAAAACAATTGGGCAATATAGAAGAAATGGATAACTTCCTAGAAACATATAAACTACCAAAATTGAAACAGGAAGAAATAGAAAACTTGAACAGACCCATAACCAGCAGAGAAATTGAATTAGTAATCAAAACTCTCTCAACCAACAGAAGACTGTGACCAGATGTCCTCCCAAGGTAAATCCAAGAAGTTTCTGCAGCCAAGGTCAAAGACTCTCTATGGATTTCTATGTATTCT
This sequence comes from Taxidea taxus jeffersonii, assembly GCA_003697995.1. NCBI lineage: Eukaryota > Metazoa > Chordata > Mammalia > Carnivora > Mustelidae > Taxidea > Taxidea taxus. The sequence continues at coordinate 22,621 of ML100335.1, read as the reverse complement.
AGGATTTTGATGGATTCATGTCTCACATTTAGATCCGTGATCCATTTTGAAATTATTTTTGTGTATGGTGTCGGAATACCGTCCAGTTTCATTATTTGCATGTGGCTGTGAATAAACTTTTTTTTTTTCCAAAGAAGACATACAAGTGGCTCTCAGACACATGAAAAGATGCTCAACATCACTGATAACCTGGGAAATCAAATCAAAAGAATAATAAAATATGACCTCTCACCTGCCAGAATGGCTAAAATTAATAACAGAAGAAACAACAGGTGTTGCTGAGGATCCAGAGAGGGGGGAAGCCTCTTACACTCTTTGTGGAAATGGAAACATGTGCAGCCCCTCTGGAAAACAGTACAGAGGATGCTCAAAAAGTTAAAAATAGAATCACCCTATGATTAAGCAGTTGCACTACTAGGTATTTATCCAAAGGATAAGAAAATACTAACTCAAAGGTATACATGCATGCCAATGTTTATAGAAGCATTATTTGCAATAACCAAATCATGGAAAAAGCCCAAATATCCATCAGCAAATGAGAAAATTAAGAAGTGTGGTATGTATACAATGGAATGTTACTCAGCCAAGTAATGTAAAAGTAATGAAAACTTGCCACTTACAAGGATGTGGATAGAGTTAGAGTGTATTATGCTAAGTGAAATAAATCAGGCAGTGAAAGCTAAATATTATATGATTTCACCCCTTTGTGGAATTTAAGAAACAAAACAAATAATTGTAGGAGAAAAAGAAAAGAGAGAGGAATACCAAGAAACAAACTCTTACCCTTTAGAGAACAAACTGATATTTACCAGAGAGGAGGTAGTTGGGGAGATATTGTAACATGAGTGATAGGTTGGGATGCCCGGGTGACTCAGTTGGTTAGGCATCTACCTTTGGCTCATGTCGTGATCCCTGGAATTGAGCCCTACATTGGTCTCCTTGCTTAGTGGGGAGCCTGCTTCTCCCTCTGCTCCTGCCTGCTGATCCCACTGTTTCTGCTCTCTGTCAAATAAATAAATAATATCTTAAAAAGTAATAAAATAAAATGGGTGATAGGCATTAAGGAATGCACATGCTGTGATAAACACCAGGTGTTGTATGGAAGTGCAGAATTACTAGGTTGTATACCTGAAACTAATATTGCACTGTATGTTAACTAATGAAATTTAAATAAAAACAAATAAAAGAAGTCACATGATTTTATTAATAAAGTATAATGTAGAAAATTACTTTTGCAGACACAAACTTGAAAATGTATTGAACATACAGAGGCCTAAGAAACATTTTTAACACTTCCAAATATAACAGAAGAGACTATGCTAATTTTATTGTTAAGAAAATTTACCAAAATTTAGCTAATCTCTAAAGTATAGCCAGGAATTGGAGTCAAGTTGGCCTCTAGAGGGTGAAGTCACCACTTCACCAGAGTTTTCCAGAGGTTGACCCATATATGTGCTTTCTAGGGAATTACCAGGCTTATAAAGCATCCAGGTACAGATTGTTCATGTGATTTAAGGTAAGTATGAACCTTCCTGAGAAGTATCTCCTTGAATTTTACTGACTTAAGAAAGAGGCTGGATCACAAATTTTGTCATATCACTTTATTCTTTTTATTTAATTTTATTTTTTCAGTGTTCCAAGATCCATTCTTTATGCACCACATCCAGTGCTCCATACAATATGTGTCCTCCTTAACACCCACCAACAGGCCTTCCCAATCACCCACCTCCCTCCCATCCAAAACCTTCAGTTTGTTTCTCAGATTCCACAGTCTCTCATGGTTCAGCTCCCCTGCTGATTTCCCCTAACTCACTTCTCCTCTCCTTCACCCAACATCTTCTGTGTTATTCCTTATGCTCCACAAGTAAGTGAAACTATATGATAATTGACTCTCTCTGCTTGACTTATTTCAATTTGCAAAAATAATATAGCTGATATTTCTTGTATTTACTTATGTTTCTTTGAAATTTAAAAAGGAATACTTTAATATACTAGCTCTGATATGTCTCAAGATCATTTGTATACCTTATTGTTCCTGTCCTTATGATAAATGTATTCTCATAGAATAGACGAAATTTTTCTGATTTTATCACTTTAGTTATTTGCTTTTAAAAAAGGTGACTGAAGATATTTTTACTCTTTGAACACAAGAGTAAAAGATGCAAAAATTTCTTAAGAATTGAAATTCTACAGGTGCAAGGAATGAACTTTTTCTTGAGCTTGATTTTAAAGAATAACTTTAATATTTATGGACATTTCATGGGAATAAATTATATAAGAAAAATGGCCTCCAAAATATTGAAATGTTCAAATATCTATATAGTTATTATTAATATTTTTCACATTTCCTGTGTATTATGAAGGAAAGATTCTATATAGTGATTATTTAATATTTTATATGTTTTACAATCAATTTACAATTTCTTAATTAGTAATATCACTCATTGTACTGTTCATGTCTCAATTTTTAAATCACTAAGATAGTAAGGAGGAGGAAAAACACGTTAAATTGTCTCTTAGGCCCAGGAGTATTCATTTTCTATTTATCCACTACAATATTTTCCAAAGAAGGAGATTTAAATTAACTTTACCATAGAGAAATTTCAGAATTTGTATAGACCTAGGAGAAGTAACATGTAATCTGAAAATATTGAGCATCTGAATGAGGCTTCTAATAACTAACAGTCAATGTGTGGTTTTAATGAAGCAAATTAAAATAGCTATATCTTATTTTTTTCAGTAACCTATGTCTTAAATCAATAATGACAATTTAATCACTAAGAATTTTCTTTTGATAGTTAATAACATTACATTTTTAAGGAAAATGAAGATGATCAAAGTATCCCAAATAACTCAATTATTACAAGAATAGTCTAAAATATTTTTGCAAAACAACTAAAAATTCATGTAAACGTACCAATGTAAGCACGACCTTATCATTAAGAAATGATGACACAAATAATATTTTCTGTAATAAAAGCTGAATATATATTTGTTTGTGTTTCTTTGTTTTCCATTTATTTTTTTTTCTTCTTCAAAAGTGGACTTCATTTAGAAAACATAAACATATGATTTCTGATACTTTAAGTTAAAATCTGATAATGCTAAGCTTTAACAGAAGATGAATTTAAATAACAATCTGGTAAGATATTTTTATATATATTTTATTGTGTTATGTTAATCACCATACAGTACATCATTAGTTTTTTTTAATATAATGTACCATTGTTCGTTGTTTATGTGTAACACCCAGTACTCCATGCAATCTGCACCCTCCTAAATATCCATCATCAGGCCCATGCATATTTTAGAGAAATAGTGTAATTGTACTCAAAGCTATAAGATATTGATTTTATGTTATATTCTAATGGGTTTAGTTCTCTGGTTTTATGATTATTGGAACTAGTATGATATCTCAGCATAGTTGGAAAGAACTTTCAAACAGAACATGGTACATTATTGATTTCAAAATATAATTTTTTCTAATTTCTTGCCTTTTTTATTATGTTCAGTTTGCCACTGTATAGTACGTAATTAGTCCTTGATGCAGTGTTCAATGATTCACTAGTTAAATATAACACCGAGTGCTTGGGGCACCTGGGTGGCTCAGTGGCTTAAAGCCTCTGTCTTCAGCTCAGGTCATGATCCCAGGGTCCTGGGATGGAGCCCCACATCAGGCTCTCTGCTCAGCAGGGAGCCTGCTTCCCTTCCTCTCTCTCTGCCTGCCTCTCTGCCTAGTTGTGATCTCTGTCTGTCAAATAAATAAATAAAATCTAAAAAAAAAAAAATCCAGTGCTCATCACAGCACATGCCCTAAATACCTATCACCCTGTCACTCCCTCTCCCCATCTTCCTCCCTTCTGAAACCCCATATTGTTTCTCAGGGTCCATAGTTTCTCATGGTTCATCTCTTTCTTTGATTTCTTCCCCTTTGGATTTACCTCCCTTCTCCTATGGCATTCTGTGCTATTGCTCATGTTCCACATATTAGAGAAACCATATGATAATTTTCCTTCTCTGTTTGACATACTTTGCTTAGCCTAATCCCCTCCAGTTCCATCCATGTTGACTAGCCACCAGGGAAACATAAATCAAAACCACAATGAAAGCACAAAGAACTACATAAATCAAACCTTACGCCAGTTAGAATGGCAAAAATTAAAAAGACAGGAAACAACAAATGCTAGCAAGGATGTTGAGAGAAGGGTAGGAATACAAGTTGTTACAGCCACTCTGGAAAGCAGTATGGGGCTTCCTCAAGATGTTAAGAGTATAACTGCCCTACGACCCAGGAGTTGCACTATTGGGTACAAGATACAGATGTAGCAAAAAGAAGGGGCACATGCACCACAATGTTCATAGCAGCAATGTCCACAATAGGAAGAGTGTGGAAGGAGCCAAGATCCTTTTCAACAGATGAATGGATAAAAAAGATATGGTACATATACACAACGGAATATTTTCAGCCATCAATTTCTCCCATCCACACTTTTTGCTACAAACTACACAGTGTATACAATGACTGCATTTATTTGGAGGTGACATGAACTGTCTGCATTCACATTTTATTTTTGCATCATCTTACCACTTTATTCTTTGTTCCAGTTTACTGCAGCATATTAGAAGACATGGCAATCTCACCGTTTTCAAAGAATTTCTCCTCATGGCTATCCTAAAGCTCTCAGGAGCTCCAAATTTTTCAAGGTCTGCTATTCCTATTGATTTATTTAGGAGCCATGGTGGGAAATTTTTTGACCATTACTGCCATTGTGACAGACACATAACTCCAATGTATTTTTAATAAGCAACTTATCCTTCATAGACCTTTGCTGCCTCTCTGTTAGTGTTCCAAAATTAATTGTGAATTGTCTGACAGACAGTAATTCAATTTCACTCAAACAATGTGCTGCTCAGAATTTCCTGTATATTCTCTTTGCATCTATAGAGCTTGCTCTCCTTGTAGTGATATCATATGACCAGTATATTGCTATTTGCCGACATGGATTGACCATCACACCACGTTTGTGCATACAGGCAACAGGTGTCTCAAGGGGAAGTGGTCTAGTCTATTCTACAATCCACACTAGTACTTTGTTCAGGCTTCCCTTCACAACGCCCAACGTGATCAATCAATATTTATGTGATATACCACAAATTATGAGGATATCATCATCAGATGTACAGTTTTCTGAATCTGTGATTCTTGTGGTAAGTGCTTGTATTGTCTTAGTATTTATCTCCTTTTTGATTATATCATATATTAACATATTTTCAACTGTCCTTAAGATCCGTTCAGTGGAAGCCTGCAACAAAGCTTTATCCACCTGTGCCCCACAGTTACTAATTCTTCTTTTGATTATAATTTCTGGATTGATTGCTGTCTTATGTCCTATTGCAAATGAAGCATCTCTTAAAAATCTGCTGCCAGCTATATTCTATATTATGTGGCCCCATTCATAAACCCCATCATCTACAGTCTGCGAAACAGAGAGATTAACACTGATCTAGGCAAAATGTTCAAGAGATGCTCTAAGTTCCCAACCAGGGATTATCTTGATTAAAATGAACTTTAAAACAAGAGAATTTTATAGAATCCGGGTTTATATTTGATGTATGTTCATAAATTTGAATATATTCTTATGAATTACCCATTGTTAGTTCTCTATATATGTTTCTGTTTTCCAACTATATACTATGAACTTTACTACATGAGTTACAAACCATATAAGCTTTTTAAATTAAAATTATGTACTTATATATGCATACATGCTCCTTGAAAATAATACAAGCCTGGTTCATATTGCCAAAATATTTTAGAAAAAAATGGAATGATTTGGAGCCAAACACAAAGAAAAACATCATATGGAGAAAGGCTTGCCTTACATATCATTATCTTACTCAGTGCCTATATGCTTGAAAGAACTTCCAGTTACTGGATGCTGTCTATCTGGAAGAGAATACTGATTTAGATAAGAGAAGTTTACTGATTAGATATTCTCTTTGTATGTTCCCTTATACAAAGTTGTATTAAGTAATAAAATGCTTAGGACTAGAAGATTACTGAGTAACTGAACAGAATGAGGAGATAGCAGACATCCCTGCCAAATGCTTGAAACCAACTTCCACAGAGTTCCTGGAATCCCAGAAGAGCTGCTTCACTCAGTTAAGATGAGGATTATACACTGATCTTCAGCACTGGATATGGTTTTACATCTGTTCTCTCCCTGAGCTCTACAAGCAAAAATGTATGACATGCTTGATTCATCCAAACTTTCTTTATAATGAAGGAAAAGGACTCAGTACTTACAGAATGAAGTGAGATTATTAAAAACTGGGGTTGTATTAACTGGAGAGAACTACATATTTCTTATACTATAGGATGCAGTTTTCACACTAAATGTGACATAAAAAATAATTACCTCAAAGTTGAAACAGTTTTATTTTTTTTCTTATTTTAGAGTGCTGAGGCAGCATTCAGCTCACGAAATACAATATTAACTTTTTTTTTTTTACATCTCAGAAGTGAATTCCATAAAAATGTGGATTTCTACTTTAAAATCCCTATCCAGAAAAATGTTCATAATTTAGAAGAAACACTCATTTAATGTAAGCCTGAGACTATTACAAGTGCTACATCAGTCTCAGTATGGTAAAATACATATTAGCCAATGTAGACGCAAAGAATTAAGGAAGATTGCAATTTTCATGTCTATCAAAACTAAAATCATCTGTGAAGAAAAAGGAACCCTTTTGCACCATTGGTAGGAATATTAGTGGTATGGAGGGTCTTCCAAAATTTAAAAACAGACTGCCCTATGCCCCAGTAATTGAACTGGTGGGTATTTATCCAAATAATATGAAGACATGAATTCAGAGGGGTGCATGGAACACTATATTACATCAACATTATTTACAATAGCTAAATGCTTGAAACAACCCAAGTATCCACTGAAAGAAGAATGGATAAAGAAAATGTAGTATAGATAGTTGATACATAGATGACAGATGGGTAGATAGATATTCAGCCATAAAAAGGAATAAAATATTGCCTTTTGCAACAACACAGATGGAGCTAGAGCATAATGCTAAGCAAAGTAATTCAGAGAAAAATAAATACCATATGATTTAACTCCCATGTGGAATTAAAAAAAAATAAAACAAAAGAACAAAGGGGGAAAAAGAGACAAACCAAGAAACAGACTTTTTTTAAAAGATTTTATCTATTTATTTGTCAGATAGAGAGAGAGCACAGGAGCGAGCACAGGCAGACAGAGTGGCAGGCAGTGGCAGGCAGTGGCAGGCAGTGGCAGGATCACCGCCGAGCAAGGAGCCCAATGTGGGACTCGATCCCAGGACGCTGGGACCACGACTCGAGCCGAAGGCAGCCGCCCAACCAACTGAGCCACCCAGGCCTCCCCAAGAAACAGACTCTTAATAGAGAATAAAATGATGGTTACTAGAGGGGATGAGTTTCAGTAGATGGGTGATAGAGATTAACAAGTGCACTTGTGTGGAATTGTTGAATCACTATTTTGTTCACCTGAAACTAATATAACACTGTATGTTAACTATAATGGATTTAAATTTTTAAAAAACCTAATAATCCTCAACAAACCTTTCAAATTTTGTCATACTCCTCTAATTCTTTCACTGATCCTCCCAATTTAAATATTTAACATTTGATGATCTTATCATTTATTTATATCAGGTAATTGTTTCTACCTCTGTTATCTGTATAGCTGTTTTCTTGGAAGGTAAGTATATTTCTCCTATAAGGGAAAAATAAGAGTATAACTGTTGTGAAAATAAAATAAATAGACCAAGATAATTTTACATTTTTAAATTTTTATTTATGGATTTATTTACTCTTATTATGTTAAGCAAGATAATTTTAAAACAGATTTCAACAGCAACACATTCCCCTCACTCCTTATTAATATCCACCTTCTTACATCACATACAACAGTGGCCAAAAACAACATTTTGTTTATCATAATACCTGCCTATTGTATGTTGGATACATATATTTTTATTTTTAGTAAGATATGCCTTATGTAGTTTGTATTATCAATAATGTTCTACAGCCCCTTGCGATAAGAAAATTATATTTGTGCAATGACAATGACATAAGGCTTTACTATATAGAAGGATTAGAGAATGTAAATGACAAAGTGGAGAGTATTAATATAAGCTAAACTACATTTTGCATATCATGTTCTCCTTCTCATTTGGTTATTTATCATGTTGGATTCCGGAGGAAAGAGCTCTGACAAGCATACAATAGGCATATATCATGACTGAAAAAAAAAGTTTACACTGAGATTTGGAGATTCACAAAATTCTTAAAATAGCAAAACTGACCGATACAGCACCATGCTATTCCTAGGTTCTTTAACCAATTAATACTCATGTTAACAATGTTTGTAGTTACCTTTGCTCAATGTTCTCTTCCATACTTTATTTTGTCATATATTTAAATATTTCTCAATTCTTCAAGTCTACAGATGTATTTCATTTTTAAATTATTTTAAGGTATTTAATGTTGTTATGGAGTTTTTAATTTTATAAATTATTTTTCTATATTACTGATGTGACAAATACTTCCAAACAGTGTGATAACTATAGTTTTTTGACCTTATACTGTTTTTCAAACAAGAGATTTTTGGGTTGTGCCATGTGTGACTCAGTCAGTTAAGGGTCTGCCTTCAACCCAGGTCTGATCATATAGCCCCAGTCAGGCTCCCTGTCAGCAGTGAGTCTACTTCTCCCGCCCTCTCTTCCACCCCCACAACACAAACTCTCTCCCAGACAAATAAATAAAATCTTCAAGAAATAAAAAGCAGATTTTAAAACTAATATAATCCTATTTTATTTTAGTTTTTATTCAAATTCCAATCAGTTAACATACAGTGTGATATTAGTTTCAGGTATAGAATTCAGTGATTCATCACTTACATACAACACTTGGTGCTCACCACAAGTATGCTCCTTAACCTTATCACCCATTTAACCCACCTCCTCTCTGGTAACCATCAGTTTATTCTCTCTAATTAAGAGTATTTTCATTGATTTGATTTTCACTTTCCTCTATTTTCCATTTGCTAATCAGGTACACTTCTAACATTCACTGTATGAATGAAATCATATGCTATCTGTCTTTCCCTGACTGACTTATTTTGCTTACCATAATACTCACTAGCTCCATCTATGTCATTTGGAAATTAAAAAGTTTCATTCTTTTTTTATAGTTCAGTAATATCCCATTGCATATAAATACTATATCTTCATTATTCATCTATCAGTCAATGAACATTTGGGCTTTTTCCATAATTTAGCTAGTATAGATAATGCTGTTATAAACATTGGGGTGCATGTATCCCTTTGATTTAACATTTTTTTAGTCCTTGAGTAAATACCTAGTATTGCAATTGCTGAATTGTAGGGTAGTTCTATTTTACACTTTTTTTTAAAGATTTTATTTATTTATTTGTCAGAGAGAGAGGGAGAGAGAGCGAGAGAGCACAGGCAGACAGAGTGGCAGGCAGAGGCAGAGGGAGAAGCAGGCTCCCTGTCGAGCAAGGAGCCCGATATGGGACTCAATCCCAGGATGCTGGGATCATGACCTGAGCCAAAGGCAGCTGCTTAACCAACTGAGCCACCCAGGCATCCCCTATTTTACACTTTTTGAGGAACCTCCATACTATTTTCCAGAATGTCTACACCAGTTTGAATTCCCACAAACATTTCAAGAGGATTTCCCTTTCACCACAACCATACTAACATATGTTGTTTCTTCTGATGTTGATTTTAGTCATTTGGTGGTGATATCTTGTACTTTTGACTTGCATTTTCCTGATGACAAGTGATCTTGAGTATCTCTTTACATGTTTTTTGGGTATCTGAATATCTTATTTGCAAATATGTCATTCATATCTTCTACCTATTTGTTAACTGGATTATTCAAATTTTGAGTATTAACTTTTAAAACTACTTTATATATTTTACATATTAACTCTTTATCAGATATGTCATTTTTCTCCCATTCCATAGGTTGTCTTTTAGTTCTGTGGATTGTTTCTTTCACTCTGCAGAAGGCTTTTATTTTGATGAAGTCCCAATAATTTATTTTTGCTTTTGTTTCCCTTGCCTCAGGAGACATATCTAGCAAGAAGTTGCTATGGATGATGTAAAAGAGGTTACTGCTGTGTAATCCTCTAGGATTTAAGGGATTCATGTCTCATAGTTAGGGTTTTAATTCATTTTGTGTATAGTGTAGGAGAGTGGTCCAGTTTAATTATTTTGCATGTCGATGTCCAGTTTTTCCAACATGATTTGCTGAAGAAACTTTATTTTTCCCATTGAATGTTCTTTCCCTATTTGTCAAAGATTAATTGACCAAGGAGTTAGGGGTTCATTTCTGAGATTTTTATACCATTCTATTGAATTATGTATCTATTTCTATACCAGAACCCTGCTCTCTTGATGATTTACTACAGCCTTGTAATATAAATTGAAGTCAGAAATTGTGATGCTTCCAGGTTTGCTTTTATTTTTCAAGGTTGCTTTGGATATTCAGGGGACTTTTGCAGTTCTATACAAATTTTAGCATTGTTTGTTCTAGCTCTGTGAGAAATTCTCCTGGAATTTTGATAGGGATCACATGAAGTTTGTAGATTACTTTAGTAGCATAAACAGTTTAACAGTATTTATTCTTTCAAGCTATGAGCATGCAATGTCTTTCCATTTCTTTGTGTAATCCTCAACTTTTTCACCAGTATTTTGCAGGGTTCAGAGAACAGATCTTTTTGCTTTTTGATTAGGTTTATTCCTAGGTATGCTATGGTTTTTTGTGAAGTTATAAATGGTATTGATTCCTTAATTTCTCTTTCTGCTGCTTCATCATTGGTGTACATAAATGCAATGGGTTTCGGTATGTTGATTTTGTGTTCTGCAACTTCACTGAATTCAAATATAAGTTCTGCAGTTCTTAGGTCAGATTCTTCTGGATTTTCTGTATAGAGTGTCAGGTCATCTGTAAATAGTGACAGTTTCACTTCTTCCTTTCTGATTCGGGTGTCTTTTCTTTTTGTTATCCAATTGTTGTGTCTAGGGCTTTCACTACTAAACAAATAATAGTGAGAGTGGACATCCTTGTTTTGTTCCTGATCATGGCGAGGGGGGGACTCAGTTTTTCCTCAGTTGAGCATGATAATACCTGTGGGTTTTTCAGAGATGGCTTTACATATTTATTTTTGTTTTTAAGTTTTTACCTTAATTCTACTTAGTTAACAACTATGGTAAAACTGGTTTTAGGTGTATAATATAGTGATTCGTCATTTACATATGATGCCTAGTGCTCATCACAAGTACCCTTCTTAGTTGCCATCACCCATTTAGCCCATACCTAACCCACCTCCATCAACTCTCAATTTGTTCTCTATAGTTAAGAGTGTGTTATACTTTGCTTCCCTGATGCTCTTTTCTTTTCCTTACCCATCTGTTTATCTGTTGTGTTCCTCAAATTCCAATATGAATAAAGTCATATAATATTTTATATTTTTCTGATTTATTCTACCTAGCATAATATACTCTAGCTCCAACCACAGCATTGAAAACAGCAAGATCCCATTCTTTTTGATGGGTGAGTAATATTCCTCAGTGTGTGTGTGTGTGTGTGTGTGTGTGTGTGTGTGTGTGTGATCTTCTTTATCCATTCATTAGTTGGTGGTCGTTTGGCCTCTTTTCATTAGCTATTATTGATAATGTTGTTATAACATCAAGGTCCATATGCCCTTTCCTATATGCATTTCTGTATCCTTCCAGTTTATACCTAGTAGTGAAATTGCTGGTTCATAGGTTAACTCTATTTTTATTTTTTTTAAATAACTTCCATTGTGTTTTCCATAGTGTTTGCACCAGCTTGTATTCCCACCTACAGTATAAAATGGCTCCCCTTTCTTGGATCCTCATCAACATCTGTTGTTTCCTGCATTGTTAATTTTAGCCATTCTGACAGGTGTGAGCTGATACCTCATAATTTTGAGTTGTATTTCCCTGATGATGAGTGATGGTTAGCATCTTTTCCTGTGTCTTTTGGCCATCTGGATGTCTTCTTTGGAAAAATGTCTACTCACACATTCTGTCCATTTTTAAAACTGGGTTATTTGTTTTTAGGGTGTTGAGTTTGATAAGTTCTTTATGGAATTGGATAGTATCTCTTTATCAGATATGTCATTTGCATATATTGTCTCCTATTCTGTAGGTTGCCTTTTAGTCTTTTGATAGCTTCCTTTGCTGTGCAGAAGCTTTTTATTTTAATGAAGTTCTGAAAGATAATTTTTGCTTTTGTTTCCCTTGCTTTGGGAGACATTACTTGTAAGAACTTAGCAGTGGCCAAGGTCAAAGAGGCTAAGGCCTGTGTTCTCCTCTAGGATTTTGATTATTCCCTCTCTCATATTTAGATCTTTCATCCATTTTGAATTTATTTTTTATATAATGCAAGAAGTAGTCCAGTATAATTCTTTTGTATATTGCTGTCCAGTTTTCCCAACACCAATTGTTGACGACGAGACTATCCTCTCCTAACACTGGATTTTCTTTCCTGAATCGTCTAAATTATTTGGCCTTATATTTGTGGGTCCATTTCTGGGTTTTATATTCTGTTCTATTAATCAATACTTTACCTATTGTGGTAAGCATTATGTCATATATAGAATTTTTAAATATATATGTTGTGGTTCTAAAACTAATATATCATAGATCAATCATTCTCCAATTTAAAAAAATCATTTGGAGAACTTGAGGCAAGATGACAGAGGAATGGGAAACTCCGTTTCAACTGGTCCCCTGAATTTAGCTAGATATCTACCAAGCCACTCTGCATACCCATGAAATCATCCTGAGATGTAAGATTATACATCTGGATAACTATGGGGGCAGAGGATCATCAATAGAGAGGTATGAAGGACAGAATTGTGATTCAGTGGACAGATGTTGGAGGATAAACAGAAGGGGGAGGGGACCACCAGAAGTTAACCATTAGAAAGTAACACCACCGTGCAAAAGCATCCTGCACCTGGGACAAACAAAATCTCAGAGACCAGTGGTGGTGGAAGAAGGGACTTATAATAGTGCTCAAACAGAATTCAGGGGCTTGAAGGATAAATGCTGGGGCAGCATGGACCTGAGCCCACAGCTGCCACTGTTGCTGCCACCAACTATGCCCAAAGGGACCTGGCTTGGACCTTTGCCAACAGACACAGGGCAGCCCGCCAGCAGGGCCCAGGCCACCCTGACCAGAATTGCTTGTGGTTTTGTTGGCACAGGCAGGGGGAACCAGAGTGAGATCCACCCCTGAGAGGATCACTGGGCATGTGCACAGCCTATGCAAAGTTATGGTTTTCAGTGGCACTTATAGAGGCGGATACTCTGTGTTATGGAGAATTCAGACAGGATCAGACTCTGACTTCTCTCCTCTGGGATGGACGTCTGAGTACAAACAAAAGGTGTGAAAAGCTGCTAGAGAACAAAAGTCCAAAAGACCAGTTTCCACAGAATTCAGCCAGTCGATAGGGGGCAGGTAATCCCTGCCCAAGTAGGATTGACTGAAAAACAATGTGGCAGGCCCTTCTCCCAGAAGAGAACCTGGAAGAACAAGAGTACAACTCCAAGGTCCCCAAAGAACTGTAAAACCCCAACACTATGGGAAAATAGTATATTAAGTTCCTGGTATTGCCTCATGTCCTGTGAATTTCTTAGATACAACTTCTCTCTCTCTCTCTTTCTTTCTCATGTTTCTTTTTTTTCTTTTTTAGCTACTTTTCATTTCAACTAGGTATTTAATGCAACATAGTAACATAGTAACTTGAACTTTTTCAAGCATATATTTTTTCTTTATATATATATATATGTGTGTGTGTATAGGTATAGAAATATAATATAGATATAATAATATAATATAGATAATATGATGTAATATAGATATACATATAAAAGCTTCAATGCAGTCCTTTTATTCCTATCTGATACTACCACTTTTAATTTCCCTATATCTCTGAGAATTACTGTTCTCTAAAAATGATAACAAAATACACCCAGGAAGAACTGAAATACCTTGCTTTACCCACATTGAGGGGTTATAACCACTGTCCCTTCACTTCTGCCCTTTTATTTTTTTTCTGTTTTTGTTTGTTTGTTTGTTTCTTTGTTTTTGTTTTCATACTTTATCAAACTTATTCTTGGGTTTCATTTCAGCTGCGTTTTTTTTGGTTGTGGCTTCCGATTGCTCTAAACTTTCCCAGGGTACACCTTGCCTGGATTGTGTTTGATATATTCAGATGTACATCCCCTCAACCACAACTCAACAGACTGACTAAGAGTAGGACCTCCAAACAAAGATAATACCCAGAGACAATGGCCTTTTCATAGACCTTTGAAACAAGAACTGAGTATAAGCAAGATGTCAGAAATAGGCTTAACAGTAACATTTATGAAGACAATATCTAGGCTGGAGAAAACTATTAATGATAACATATATTCTGTAAGGGCAGAAATGAGAGTGGACATGGCAGAACTTAAAATGTTATCAATGAGATCCAATCTAATCAAGATACTCTAACAACTAGGGTAAGTGAGGCAGTAGAATGAACTAGTTATCTAGTAGACAAACTGATAGAAAAGAAGGAACAAATAGTTAAAATCCATGAAAACAGAATTAGAGAAATAAAGGACACCATGAAACATTCCAATGTCAGATTTATCGGGATCCCTGAGTGGGTGGAGAAAGTGAAGAGCAAATGGTAGCTGAAAATTTCCCTAATCTGGGGAAGTAAATAAGCATTCCTGTCCCACAGGCAGGGGACACCTCCCAAGATCACCCGACCAAGGCCCTGACATATAACAGTAAAACTTGAAAATCTTAGAACAAAGGAAACTATCTTAAGGCAGTTAGGGGGGAAGAGATTCCTTATGTTATACATGGAAGAACATCAGAATAATGTAAGACTTGTCCACAGAGACCTGGCAAGCCAGTAAGGTCTGGCAAGATATATTCAGGGTACTAAATGAGAATAACATGCAGTCAAGAATTCTTTATCTGGTAAAGCTATCACGGAGTTATAAGGAGCTTCCAGGACCCACAGAAACTGAAAGAATATGTGATCGCCAAGCTGTCCCTGCAAAAAATATTAAGAGGGGGAATTCTATAAAAGAAGACACCAAGAGTGATACAGAAGAGAAATTTACAGAGACAATCTACATAAATGTCTTCACAGGCAACATGATGACAATAAAATCATATATTTCAAAAATCGCTCTTAATGTGAATGGATTAAATGTTCCCATAAAATGGCACAAGGTTGCAGATTGGATAAAAAGGCAGAACTCATACATATGCTGTCCAGAAGAGACTAATTTTCAACCTAAAGATACATCCAGACCGAAAGTGAAGGGATGGAGAACCATCTTTCATGACAATGGACATCAAAAGAAATTTGTGGTAGCAATTCTCATATTAGACAAATTAGATTTTAAGCTAAAAACAATAATTAGAGATATAGAAGGGCACTATATCATCCTTAAAGGGTCTTTCCAACAAGAATATCCAAAAATTGTTAATATTTATGCCCCCAACATGGGAGGAGTCAACTACCTAAGCCAATTGCTAAAAAAAAAAAAAAAAAAAAAATCAGAGAGAGAGAGAGAGGCATATTGAAACTAACATGTTGATAGTAGGATACCTCAACTCTCCACTTTCAGTAGCACACAGATCATCTAGGCAGAAATTCAACAACAACAAAAAAATGAAAACATTGAATGACACACTGGACAAAATGGACCTCATAGATATATACAGAACATTCTACGCTAAAACTACAGAATATTCATTCTTCTCAAGTGCACATGGAACTTTCTCCAGAATAACCACATACTGGGTCACAAATCAGGTCTCAACCAACACTGGAAGAATGACCTTACTCCCTGCATGTTCTCAGCCCACAATGCTTTGAAACTGAAACAATCGCAACACAAAATTTGGAACAAATTCAAACACTTGAAAGCTAAAGACCATCCTGCTCAAGAATATTTGGGTCAACCAGGAAATCAAAGAAGAATTTAAACAGTTTATGGAAGGCAATGAGAATGAAGACACATTGATCCAAAACATATGGGTTTTGGCAAAGGTGGTCCTCAAGGGGAAATTCATAGCCATCCAAGTCTCACTCAAGAAAAAAAAAAAAAATAGAAGAATCCCATATACACAAACTATATTTACACTTTAAAGAACTGGAGAATCAACAACAAGTTAAGCCTAACCCGCAGATGAGATGGAAATTAAAGTTAGAACAGAGATCAATAATGGTTCCTTGAAAGAATTAAAAAAGATTGATAAATCATTGCCCAGAATAATCCTGAAGAAAAGAGAAAGAACCCAAATTAATAAAATTATGAATGAAAGAGGACTGATCACACCTAACACCAAGAAAATAGAAATAATTATCAGAAAGTATTATCAACAGGTAAATGCCAATAAATTAAGCCACCTGGAAGAAATGGATACATTCATGGAAACCTATAAACTTCCATCAATGAAACAGGAAGAAATTGACAACTTGAATAGGCCAATAACCAGTAACAATGTAGAAGCAGTGATCATAAAACTCCCAAAAAAGGAGTCCAAGACCTGATGGGTTACCTGGGGTGTTCAACTAAACATTCAAAAAAAGAAATAATACCCACTTTCCTGTAGATGTTTCCAAAAATAGAAACAGAAGGAAATTTTCCAGACTAATTCTATGAGGCCAGCATTACCTTAATCCCAAAACCAGGCAAAGACTCCATCATAAAGGAGAATTTCAGAACAATATCCCTGATGAATATGGGATTCCAATATTCCCAAAATTCTCAACAAGATTCTAGCTAATAGAATCCAACAGTACACTAAAAGCATTATCCACCATGACCATGGGATGCAAGTGTGGTTCAACATTCGCAAATCAACCAATGATAAAGAACACATAAATAAGAAAAGAGACAAGAACCACATGGTCCTCTCATTGATGCAGAAAAAGCATTTGACAAAATAGAACATTTTCCTTATTAAAATTCATCAGACTATAAGGATAGAGGAAAAAATTCCTCAATTCCATAAAACCCATTGATGAAAAACCCACAGCATATATAATTCTCAATGGTGAACAGCTGAGAGCCTTTTCCTTGAGATCAGGAATGCAATGAACATGATGGAAGATATTAGGAGAAGGAAGGGAAAAATGAAGGGGGGGCATCAGAGTAAGAGACAAAAGATGAGAGATTATGGACTTCAGGTTTATAGAAGGGGGGTGTAGGGAGGGGTGTGTCTGCTGATGGGTATTAAGGAGGGCAGAGATCGCGTGGAGCACTGGGTGTTATTGGCAATCAATGAATCATGGAACACTCCATCAAAAACAAATGATGTGTTGTATGGTGACTAACACAACATAAAAAAAAAGAACACAAGAATGCCCAATCTCACAGATTTATTGATCAAGATGGTACTAGAGTCCTAGCAAGGGAAATCAGAAAAAAAATAGAAGAAAAAAAAAGAAAGGAAAAAATAGGGAAAGAAAGAAAGAAAGGAATTCAAATTGGCAAAGAAGTCAAACTCTCTCTCTTCGCAGATGACATGATACTTTATATGGAAAACCCAAAAGACTCCACTCCCAAACTACTAGAACTCATTCAGCAATTTGGTAATGTGGCAGGGTACAAAATCAAAGTAAAGAAATCAGTTTCTTTCTTATACCTAACAATGAAACTATTGAAAGGGAAATTAGAGAATCTATTGCATTTACTATAGCAACATGAGCCATAAGACATCTGGGAATAAACCAAACCAAAGAGGTAAAGGATCTGCACTCGAGGAACTGAAGAACACTTATGGAAGAAATTAAAGATGACACAACCAGATTAAAAAGCATTCTATGCTCATGGATTGGAAAATAAACATTGTTCAAATGTCTATACTTACCATATCAATCTACACTTTCAACACCATCCTCATCAAAATATCATCAGCATTTTTCAAAGTGCTGGAACAAAAAATTCTAAGATTTGTATGAAAACATAAAGCACCTGATTCACCAAGGAAATGTTGAAAAAGAAATAAAAGCTGAGGCCATCATGTTCCCTGATTTCAAGCTATATTACCAAGCTGTAATCACCAAGACAGCATAGTGATGGCACAAAAACAGACACTTAGACCAATAGAAGAGAGTAGAGAGCCCAGATACAGACCATCAAGTCTATGGTAAAATAATTTTCAATATGCAGGAAAAAATATCAAATGGAAAAAAGACAATCTCTTCAATAAATAGTGCTGGTAAGATTGGACAGTTATATACAGAAGAATGAAACCTGAGCATTCTCTTACACCATACACAAAGATAAACTCAAAATGAATGAAAGACATCAATGCAAGACATTAATCCATTAAAATTCTAGAGAAGACATACAAGAACTTCTTTTGAGATACATTCCCAAAGGCAAGGGAAAAAATGAGAATGAACTTTTGGACTTCATCAAGATTAAACTTCTGATCAGCAAAGGAAATAGTCAACAAAACAAACAGGGAACCCACAGAATGGGAGAAGATATTTGCAAATAACACTCAAAAGGTAATATCAAATATCTATAAAGAACTCCTCAAACTCAACACCCCCACAAAAATAATATTAATAATAATAAGGAGGAGGGCACGTATTGCATGGAACCCTGGTTGTGGTGCATGAACAATGAATCTTGAAACACTGAGAAAATTAAATTAAACTCAAAGAAAAAAAACCTGTGCTTTCTTTTTTCCTTTTATTTTCTTTATTTCATTCCTTCTTCCCTCCATCCCATTCCTTCCTTCCTTCTTTTCCTCTTCCTTCCTTCCTTCCTCCCTCCCTCCCTTCCTTTCTCCTTCTCCTTCTCCTTCTCCTTCTCCTTCTCCTTCTCCTTCTCCTTCTCCTTCTCCTTCTCCTTCTCCTTCTCTTTCTTTCTTTCTTTCTTTCTTTCTTTCTTTCTTTCTTTCTTTCT
>ML100334.1:93165-160749 GCA_003697995.1 Taxidea taxus jeffersonii | reverse complement strand
CCCCCCCCCCATCGGGCTCTCTGCTCAGCAGGGAGCCTGCATCCCCCTATCCCTCTGCCTGCCTCTCTGCCTACTTGTGATCTCTGTCAAATGAATAAATAAAATCTTTAAAAAAGAAAAAAAAAGAGTGTTAACAGTAATACAATTATTAGTAATAAGCATTGTGTGTGTGTGTGTCAAGTGTCAGGAACCATATCAAGTGCATTATTATTCAAGCAACTAAGAGAGCCTTACAAAGTTAAAGTGGGTTCCAAAATCTACAGTCCTCTTACTAAGAAATAGTCATAACAATAATTGGAGGGAGCGCGGGGGCCTGATACTTCAAGCAGGACCTGCAGTATTTAAAATGGATTTACTGGGATGCCTGGGTGGCTCAGTTGGTTAAGCAGCTGCCTTCGGCTCAGGTCATGATCCCAGCATCCTGGGATCGAGTCCCACATCGGGCTCCTTGCTTGGCAGGGAGCCTGCTTCTCCCTCTGCCTCTGCCTGCCACTCTGTCTGCCTGTGCGCTCTCTCTCTCTCTCTCTCTCTCTCTAACAAATAAATAAATAAAATCTTAAAAAAAAAAAAATTAAAAAAAAAAATAAATAAAATAAAATGGATTTACTTTAGGTGCCCCAGTGGCCTAATGATTAAAATGGATTTACTTTAAAGAAAAAGGGAACAAAGATCTCCCCGAGGCTCGGTCCTAGGGACAGCATAGTTAAGTTACAGGTTGACGCTTTAATACCACTAACACTTCTCTCAACATCCCTTCAGGAGAGTGTTGAGGCCTGTAAATTCCTCCTGGGGCTCATGGTCAGCCTACCACCATCTTCACATTCTACCTCCATATCTCCTCCACTGTTTGTCTCTTCCACTGTAAGCAGTTATCCATTATTCAGCTCCTGATATGCTCACACTTACCATTCATAAAACCTATTCCTCACAACCCTAAAAGAGGCCTTTTATCCCTACCCATTTCTTTTTGTGTGTGCAGATAAGGATGGAGGGGATCGGAGAGTTAAGTCAGTCTTCCACACCTGAAAAGGAGAGGGATCAGGATTTGAACCCATGTCTAACTTTGCAATCCATATTCTTTCCACTGCGTTCCACTTCATAAAAGACCCAGTCCTGGTCCCTACCCATCTTTGTATTTCCCCACACCAGAAGCCAGGAGGCATTCAATACACATTTCCAAGTGAATACAACCTCATTATTTCCATCACCACTCTTCTTCCCACTCCCTTGAGTCCCAAATACGCAGGTAATCTCAAGAAGTTTGGAGAATCTTCGGGTGGTTGACTTTTGAACTGTAATGGGCAGCTATGAGATAGTAACCTTGCTTTAGGACCAATAGGTTTAAGACTTTTTATTTTCTAAATATACCTGAAGTAAACTTAGAAAGTCCATATATTAACGTAAAGGAGTTAAGAAATCTCTAGTGCAATGTCCCTGGTACTAGAGAAATTGGTCAGCAGGTAGGTGTGTCCCTATTTAACCCACAGCAGTGGTTCTTGACCCTTTGGGGGTAGGGCCTTTTTTGAGAATATGATGAAGTTCCCCCAGAAAAATGCATTCAAGTGCATACACACACGATTTCGTAGCCCATTTCAGAGGTTTCCACACTGGGAAGCCCATCTATGTATGAAGGTTAAGAACCCCTCGCAATGAAGAACGGTTTGCAAAACTGCTTTTGTGGCCTCAGCAGTCATGCTTTAATTAACGTGACTCTTTAAAACTCTGCTTCACCCGGACTATGAATGCTCCACACCGCTGCATAATTTATATGAGAAATCGGAGGACCTGGGGCACCTGAGTGGCTCAGTGGGTTAAGCCTCTGCCTTTGGCTCAGGTCATAGTCTCAGGGTCCTGGGATCAAGCCCCGCATCGGGCTCTCTGCTCAGCAGGAAGCCTTCTTCCTCCTCTCTCTCTGCCTGCCTCTCTGCCTACCTGTGATCTGTGATCTCTCTCTCTGTCAAATGACGAAAGAAAAGGAAGGAAGGAAGGAAGGAAGGAAGGAAGGAAGGAAGGAAAGAAAGAAAGAAAGAAAGAAAGAAAGAAAGAAAGAAAGAAAGAGAGAGAGAGAGAGAGAGAAAGAAAGAAAGAAAGAAAGAAAGAAAGAAAGAAAGAAAGAAAGAAATCGGAGGACCTGTCAGATTAGTGCCTGTGACTGAAAAAGGCAAACTCCTATCCGACTCCT
Organism: Taxidea taxus jeffersonii; assembly: GCA_003697995.1. Taxonomy (NCBI): domain Eukaryota; kingdom Metazoa; phylum Chordata; class Mammalia; order Carnivora; family Mustelidae; genus Taxidea; species Taxidea taxus. Next base: position 158,567 of record ML100334.1, on the reverse strand, counting down.
TCTCATTCCACAAGCAAGAGTAGGGCTGAACACGACCTCAACACCTCTTCTAATAGGGAAACTGAGGCCCAACCTGCCCCCCTCCCCGCCACCATTCCCGCCCCAAGACGCTGAATCTACCTAGACCCTACGCAGAGGTGCCTGAACTCTGCTCACGTCCACACCTGTGGCTGAACCCAGAGACTGCCCTCCGGGTCTCAGACACCACCAGGCCCACCCCCAGCCTAGGCCCCGCACTCGGGTTACGGCTCCTACTTGTCTCCAGTGTCTTCAGGAGCATAAGCTGGCACTTCTGGTTGTTGGTGAAGAAGCTGGAAAGGAACCCTTGCCCGGGCTTTCCCTCAGCCAGCCGCTCGGGTAGGACCTGGCATGCGACGTGTTGCTGCTGCAGCTGTTCCCCGGCCGCGGGATCCGGCGGGCGCTCGTCCGCAGCTCCTGCCATGCCGCCCGCGGACCTCGCCGCTGCCTCACCTCCCGCCTCGGGCCGCTGGGGATGAGATCCCGGAAAGGCAACAGCCCTCCAGCCAACCAGGCCGCCCCGATCCTCCTTCCGCCCGGCCCACCCGGCCCCAGGCAGGGCCACAGCCTCAGAGCGCGTAGGAGAACGTTGGGGCGGCTGGGCCTCCAAGCCCTGCAATGGACACGGGGCGGGGCGAGAGGAGCGGGGCGGGGCGAGAGGCGAGGGAAGGAATGGAGGGCGGGGCTCCGGATCCCAGCCGAAAGAGTTAAACCTGGGCGGTGCACGGGCTGGCGTCTCCCGGGCTGCTGTGGGCTTCGCTGGGGACCCTCGGCGTGGTTGGCCGATCTTCATAAACATGGTTCCGCAGCCCACCACCTCATGGACACTCATTCCTCGGTACTGGCCACTAAAGTCCCCTCACGCTCCAAAGGTCTCAGGCATCCTCCCACTCCCTGACTTTTCCACCAGCAGGCCGGTTGCAATCTGGCCCACCCATCTCCTGATGTCCCAAGCCATTTCGAAAGCAGTACTTTTCAGAAACGTTTGAAAGCTGCCATTATAATTACTGGTCATATCAATATCTTCAAATTTTTTTCTACCTCACCTGGGCCCAATGGCCCACCCTGCTCTCTTGTCATCCCAAATAACTTTCTGCTAACAAAACACAACCAGTTTACTTCTACCTCCAACCCTTAATTCACTTCCATTTTTAAGCCCCTTCACTCAGTCTTTATGATGCAGGTCCTGATCAAATCTACCTATCCCACAGGGCTTTCCCAGATACCTTAATTAAAATTATTCTCTCCTGATCTCCCAAGGTACAAAGTACTCTGCATCTGTTATCATTTTCATCACAACCTGCCAGGTTTTAACTAATTTGTATTTCTCTTTTTCCACTAAATTTTTTTTTTAAGATTTTATTTACCTATTAGAGAGAGAGAGAGAGAGAGAGAGACAGGAGTGCACAAACACAGGGAAGGGCAGAGGGAGAGGGAGATGCAGACTTCCTGCTGAGCAGGCACTAGATCCCAGATCCCTGTGCTCTCAACCTGAGCCAAAGGCAGACAATCAACCAACTGAGCCATCCAGGCGCCCCTCTTTTTCCACTAAATTACTCAGGTCAGCTCACATATTTGTTCAGCACCTACTATGGTGGCCCAAACATAATGGCAGAGACTGAAGAAACAATAATAAGAGAATTGATGAGGTTGAAGAGGAGCATATGATTTATGTGAGAAATATATAGAAATAATATAGGCTCAAGAGATCTTGAGGATTATGAACAGTGCTTTATGTGTCATGGATGCTTAATAAATATCTAGATTGAATGCAAATCAAAACCACAATGATATATCACCTCACACCTGTTAGAATGGCTAATTATAAAAAAGACAAGAAATAACAAATGTTGGTGAATATGTGGAGAATAGAGAACATTTGTGCACTATTGATGGGTATGTAAATTAGTGAAGCCACTCTGAAATACAGTATAGAGAGTCTTCAAAATATTAAAAATAGAACTACCTTATGATCCAGTAATTCCACTTCTGGATATTTATCCAAATAAAACAAAACACTAACTTGAAAAGATACATGCATCTCATGTTCACTGCAGCATTGTTTACAATAGCTAAGATATGGAAGCAAACTAGGTGCCCATTGATGAATGAATGAAGAAATGGTGGAATGAAAAAACAATGGAAAACTGTTCAGTCATTAAAAAAAAAAGAATGAAATCTTGCCACTTGCAGCAACATGGCATTTTTATTGATCAGGAAGTGGCAAAAGTACTAATTTGTAATTGATTTAGTCAAGGATACATGCTGTAATCACAAGGATAACCATTAAAAGAACAGCATTAGGGGCACCTGGGTGGCTCAGTGGGTTAAAGCCTCTGCCTTCAGCTCAGGTCATGATCCCAGGGTCCTGGGATTGAGCCCTGCATCTGGCTCTCTGCTCAACAGGGACCCTGCTTTCCTCACTCTCTGTCTCTGCCTGCCCCTCTGCCTACTTGTGATCTCTGTCTGTCAAATGGATAAATAAAATATTTTTTTTTAAAAAGAACAGCATTAAATGGCAAAACTAATGCACTAATGAGGTGGGAAATGAGTGGATGGGATGTTAGGATTATTTGTCATTTGAAATATTATAAAAATGGGGATGCCTGGGTGGCTCAGTGGGTTAAGCTGCTGCCTTCGGCTCGGGTCATGATCCCAGAGTCCTGGGATCGAGTCCCACATCGGGCTCTCTGCTCGGCGGGGAGCCTGCTTCTCCCCTCCCCTCTCTGCCTGCCTCTCTGCCTACTTGTGTGATCTCTGTCTGTCAAATAAATAAAATCTTTAAAAAAAAAAGAAATATTACAAAAATACAAACACCTCCTATGTACAGATTGCTAAAATTATAATAGTTTTCTTAAGCCACTTTTTATTGAGTTAACCTTGGATACATTACTTCTAACCTCTACTACAACCCTATAAAATAAGTATTAATATCATTATTTTGCTGATCAAAAAAAAAGTGGGTCCAGCCATATTGAATAATTTACCCAGGACCACATAGCCAATTTTCAATCTATTTAGGGAACTAAAACATAAACATATAGAAAACTACACTATTACAGTTATTGTAGTGGGTCTGCAAAAACTCAGGAAAGGCTAGATAGAGAAGATGGGGCCTGACATTAACCATAGCCTGTAAGCACATGAAATACTATTTGAAATATCATTCAGCTACGTTAATAAGGAAATAAATGCAAATTAAAAGCTGTAATTTTCCCCTACCAAATTAACAAACATGTTTTCAATATTCATCACTGAAGGCAACAAAGAAAGAAAACTAGAAAAAAATTATGCCAAAATATGATCAGTACTTGCCTAGGTATTGGGATATTGTTATTATATTCTAAATTTTCCTAGTGTTCACAATAAGCATGCATTACCTTTGTAATAAAAGTAAACTTTAAAAAATTGAATAAGCTTTCGGTGCCATTTGTGTAACTTCATCCCTTTATGGTATAAAGACATAGAGTGGAATGGAAAGGTGTTAGGGGAGCGATAAGGAAATACAAATACAAAGGACTAAGTTAAAAAGAGAAAAGTAATGACCACAAATAAGAGTATAGGCAAAGATGTAGCTACCAGGGTTTTCCTTTCTCCATGGCAGCACTAATTAAGAGCAAAAAGACAGTTTCAGTGTCCAAGAGATACAATGAATACATGAAACCATGTTGTTGTAGTGTCTTTTTAAGTATATTCATAAAAATTAAGTTACAAAACGGCATAAACGTGATTCCATTTTGAAATTTCATTTACTATATGCATGGAAAGGGTCTAGAAGATTGGACTGCTCCAGTGTTCACAGTGGTTATTTCTATGTGGATGAGATTTGGGTGTTTTGTTTCTTTTGTGCTTCTCTTCGTTTTCTAAAGCAAAAATTGTTGCTTTATTGCAAGTTTTTTTTTAATATATCACAGCAATACATGAAGTTGTATAACATTTTAAAGCGCTTTCCATCTTTCAGCTTTTTAATAACATTTAATCTATTTTTCGAGGGCCAACAAAAATTCGGTAAGTTTCTAGCCTTTCCTCAGCTTTCCAATCATTTTTGAATGATGGGAAGCAAACAAAACGATCCCCACAGCCCTCTGCGTAAATAAACTATGCCGTCAGCAGTCGCCAGCGACTGACAGGAATCTACTTCCGGAAGGAGTCAGCCCCGCGAATCAGAAGCGCGTGAGAGCAGGCGCGCAGCATTCTGGGAAGACCTGCGGGAGCTGCGTTGGGCGGGGCTGGGGTTGCTGGCTGTTACCAGGACAACTGGACGCGATTGGCGGTTTTCCGAGGTTTGCGGCCGTTAAGCTGCAGATGCTCAGAGGTCTTTTGGGATGAACGAAAGGGCAAGAGGGCCTTTCTAAGAGAAGACTGTCCTATCAGGAGGTTTTCCAGTCGTGCCCCGCAGCGGGAACACCTGCCCTGGGGCTGTGGGTCGTGCCCACCTGCTCTTGCTCCTTGCAGTAAAAGTAAGTGTGGTCCAGTGACTCCTGTCACTTCTCTGATTTTCTTCTACCTTATAGAAAATGTAAGTTGGTAACTGCAGTATCACATTGCAATGTGTTTTAATAGCAAGGTAAATTTTTTTCAGTTGAGGAAAATTACAAGAAAAGGAAAAAGAAAACTCACCAGTCATCCCAACTGCCTGGAAGTGACTTAAATTTTTCATTTTATTGCCTATCACTTCTTTTCCCAGCGCAAATATATTTTCACAGTTGACTTTATTTGAGGAAAATCATCTCGTATCCTGCTTTATATCATATGTATATGATACAATTGTTGTTAAAATCTTAGCAACAAAGAAGCCTTTGAAGACCTTAATGTAAATCTATTTGTAGTGAATTGAAGAGACAGAGATGAAGGGGACGCAGCATGTGAAGACAATTCTTTCAAGAAGTTTGGCTGTAAAGGAAAAGAGAAGAGTCAGTAACCAGAGAAGAATGGCAAGTAAAAGAAAAAAGTTGGGGTTTTTCCTGAAGAAGAGGACATTTAGTGATATTTATTATTGCAAGAGGAAAAACTAGTAGTCAGAGGTTAAACATACTGCTGAGAAAGCAAATAACTGATTGAATAATTCCATAAAGAAATAGAGGAGAGAAGATCCACACTTCAAGTACATAAATTAGTTTAGGAGGTGGAACTGGGTAGGAGGATGTCAAGGTGGATTATGGATGTTAGTAATTTTAGAACTATTACAAGTTACAAGTTGGCAAGAGTAATAAAGGTATAGATACAAATGGCCAACAATAGGTATGCTCAACCACATTAGTAGTAATATAAATGGCATATTAAATACCTATTAAATTGGAAAAGATTAAAAAGCAGATAATATATGTGTTGGGCAAGGGCTCAGCTAAACAGGCACTGCAGGTGGGAATAGAAATTTGTACTTCTCTCCCCTCCCCCAGGCACTTTGAAACTACATAAACTTAAAATGTGTATATACTATGTCTAAGCAAGTATACTTCTAGGAAGTTCTCAGGAAATAATCACAACGCATAGATATATTAAGCTGGATGGAGTTCCTTTCAGCATGTCCACTAATGAAAGACTGGTGAAATATATTATACCAGTACATACTTCTTAGGCATGGATAACATGGTGGCAGATAAGAGAGGTTCACTTATATTAGTTTCAGTAAGAACATCTTCAAGTTTTACTGCTTTTTGATGGAATCTCTGTTATGGAGGGGAGGCTCCTCAGAAAATAAATCTCTTTAATCACCTTTCTCATTTGGAGGCAAACAGCACAGTGTGGGGGCCTGGATAAGCAGCAGGTGACACTCTGGCTTGAAAATATGCATATAGAAGGGCTCCAGGGTGGCTCAGTCCCTGAGGCATGTGACTCTTGATCTCAGGGTTATAAGTTTGAACCCCATGCAGGGTGTAGAGATTATGAAAAATAAAATCTTAAAAGAAAATATTTTTTAAAAAGAAGAACATCTTCAGGTTTTATAGGAAGGGAATGTAGAGTTGCAGTCTGATTGACTGGCCTGATATATAATCAGTGGGATGTTTTGAACCATTAAAAATTATTTAGAAGGGGCACCTGGGTGGCTCAGTGGTTAAAGCCTCTGCCTTCGGCTCAGGTCATGATTCCAGGGTCCTGGGATCGAGCCCCGGATCGGGCTCTCTGCTCAGCAGGGAGCCTGCTTCCCTTCATCTCTCTGCCTGCCTCTCTGTCTGCTTGTGGTCTCTGTCTGTCAAATAAATAAATAAAAATTTAAAAAAAAATTATTTAGAAGACTATTTAATGATAAGGAAAGATATGTAAAATACATTGTTATGAGAGAAAAATGGGATATGAAAGCAGCAATATGTAGGTTCTTAACCACATGATGGGTTTTTTTGTTGTTGTTCTTTGGGTATTCTGCTTATCTGTATTATACATGATATATATTTTATAAGGACATATAAAATGTTGTTCATTTAAAGATGTGAATAACTTTACAAGTAAGGAAAGAAGTTGGGGAAGTTCTCTCCTGATAACCTTGAAGTTGATTATAACTCTCTGTGAAGTAGATCAAAAGAAATTAGATGCTTTAAAAAAACTGTAAGACCTGTTTTTAAAATACATTTTATAGATGCTTATTATTTATCAATGCCCCACCAGTCTCACAAAAGATTGAGTGTGCTCAGAAAGAGATATATGCTATAGTAGAAGAAAATGATCAGAAGAGGCAAAAGATAATTGGAACAAACAAGATCAAAATAAAGGCAAGCATATGTTAATACCCCAAAAAATCATGCCAAAGGTCCTTTGTAATTGCTAGAGGGGTGCTACCACAAATTAGTCTCTGATGTTCCTAGAAACTAAAACAAAAGGAAATGTAGTTCTAAATTTCACATGGTCAATAAGAGTTTTCTTAAGTTGCTTAAGAGAAGTATAATTTGATATAGAAATCTGAGAAAAAATTCCCCCCAAGGTTCCTATAAGGCAATAATATGAAATTCATCTATTACTATTTTTTATGTGTTTATTCCGTTTTTATAGAATTTAGGAACATCTCAGAAAGGCTATACTCCTCTTTACTAACTCAGTAATTACAAGCTTTCATTAAGTACTGTAAGATATAGAAACACATGTAAGACAAAGTACCTGCCCTCATCTATTGTGAAAGAATAAGTATAATATATAATAGCATGTTTACAATATATAATGAATAACTAGTAAGGTGAATAATTAGTATGATGAGTAATAGAATAACTAATGTGAATAACTATAAATCAAGGCACTGTTTGAAGCAAAAAAGTGAGATGGGATTCCTGCAGTATATAAAAATACTTTCAACCAGTGGGATCATGTTTAACCATTTGTAAAAGGGGATAATATTCCCCCTTTTTACAGAGATTTGATAAATTGTCCAGGGTCACATAGCTGGTAAAGGATAGAGCCAGGATTTCAAACCAGACCTCTCCCATGCAAAGCACCTTCTTAACTATTGCACCTTATGGGAGAGGTAACATTCAAATAAACGTTAAAGGATGGAAAAAGTTACGTCAGGCAGAGTTTGGGGAAAGATAATCTAGGTGGAGAGAATAGCACTAAACAAAATCATAAAGTTTGGAAAGCATAGGGTCTGTTTTGGATAATACATACACATCCCCCAGACAAGTGAGATAAATGTAAGTAAGCACTACAAGAGTAAGACTAGAAAAGTTGGTACAGATTTTTTTAATTTTTAAGAATTAGAGCATAGCTTACCTGATAAAGGACTCAGGTCTCAGGGCCTGATAAAGCAAGAGTTTTAAGCACAGAGACCTTGAACCTGAAAATTCTAAGTGAGGGCTCTAGATGGGGATTATTAGAGAAACTAGGTCTAAATTAAGGATTCACCCCACCTGAGTGAGGAGCAGGTCTAATGGCAAATAATAGAATCCTGCTACACATTAACTGTGTAAAATTGGCCAGGTAATGTAAGTTCTTTGGACCTCAATTTTTTTTAATCTCTTAAAGGAGGAGGAAAGAGACTGTCAGGATAATATCTTAATATCTCTTCTAGTACTAACATCCTGTGATCACCTATGTCAAAGATTGCAAACTCAAACGCCTAAATTAAGCATCAGGAAGGTTTGATAATTAAGTAAATGAATTTGAAGTAAGAAAAATAAGGAGTGATAGAGATTAGAGTGGTAGTTTAAATGCCCCATCTAAAACTCTAGCCAATTTTTGCATATATGAGGACCCGAAGTTGCCAATTTTCTAATTTTCCATGAGAAACAAGAATACCATATTTTTAAGAATATGATACAGAACAAACAAACACCTCTGCTGGCTAAATACAGTCCATGGGTCACTAATTTTCAACCTCTGCTACAGATAAAACGGCCTAAACCAGAATACTAAGTGTTTGAATGAAAAGAACTAAATATGAAGAAAAAGGAAGGAATCAAAGAGAATACCAAGATTTCCCCTAGGTAATGAGAAGGAGATGGGAACATTAAGATAAATGTTAAGATCGGTAGAAGGTTTGGACAGAAGGTGCTTGGGGTGATTTTTTTGAACACAGGACAGACTTCTCAGTCATAGGTGTCCACAGCACACAAACAAATTAAGCTGTTGAGTTTGAGAAATCTGTGGGATTTACCAGGTCAAAAGGCTACAAGAAATGTAAGTCAGGAGTTTTGGGAGAAAGGATGAAACAGGAGTTAAAGATACAAGATTCATTCTCTCAAAGTTTTATTAAACATATATCAAAATATGTATTTGTTATTTCTTAAGACTCTATATTATTCTATGAGGGCAGAAACCACATTTTTTTCACCACTTATCCAGCACCTAGCACAATGCACGGTAGATGCTTAATGTATGTAAAATTAAAAAAATTAATAAATACACCATGTGCTTCATAGTACACAAGGTACAGTGTTGAATCAGAAAATGTTCTCAAGTTTGTAGACTAGAAAGTAAGTCAAGTCTTATATATATAATTAACTAATCTTAGTTTGAAAGCAGTACCATTAAAAAAAGGCACCATGGAATTCAGAAGACATAAAAATTTTTAGAAGTTACACTGGGCTTTGATAATAGATAGTTAAGATTGGATTATGCAGATGTTGGGAGGAACTGGTCATACATTTCTTCTGAAAGAAAGGAAGTGTTTGAGACTGCCAACATAGCGAATAGAGAAACAGTTTGAAGCCAGAGCCTTAAGAATGTAAATGTAGCCACATGTAAAGGTAAAGAAGGAGAACCAATAAAGTAAACAGGGAAGAAGTCATCAGAAAGCTAAGAGAAGCATCAGGAGGGTGAGTTACATAGAAACTAAAAATCCATGTTTCAAGAAAGAGAGCTCAATCAGTATTGTCAAATACTACAGACAGCAGGCCAGCAAGAAGGAGGATTTAAGGCCATTGGATTTAGTAATTAAGGAAATAATTGATGACTTTCAACTAAACAATTTCTTTATAGTTGACCAATGAATAAGAGGAGAGGAGCATAAAAGACCACTAGAATTTTGATTTGCTGAGGATGGAAGAGAATGGTGGAGAACTAGAAGAGGAGAAGATTGGGTTGTAAAACTACCAAACAGTTCTTCAAAGTGGTTTGCTAATTTACATGTCCAGCAACAGTGTATGAAAGTTCCAGTTGCTTTTTGTGTTGTTAACAGATGTTGACTATCATTACTTAGACACATTAATTAGGGTTTACAAAATAGTGTTATTCTAGCATTTATTTATTTGCTGAAATGCTTCTTTAAAGAGAAAATTCCCTTAAAACGCGTTTGGTTTCCCTGAAATACAACTCATATAGGAAAGTCAGGATTAATGCTTAATTCTTTATTTACCAGTTTTCAGGATGATGAGTTCTCACACATTCATCAAAGACTGACAGACAAAAGGGTTTTTTTCAGAATTATTATAAACTCATTAATTTAAATATATTGGATGTGCTGAATCCATTTCAATTATCATCTTTACTGATGCTCATATTGTCCTATCTTTAGCCAGTGGGAATCTCTTCAAATTAGTTTGTTTTCTTTCACACAGTACTCTTAAGTCTTTGATAACTTCCTTCCCTTCTAAATGGCAAGTCATTCCAGACTGGTCTTCAACATTTCCTGCTGCAGACACAGAATCAGCCATCTCTCCAAGGAATCCTGGGTCTTTTTAATGGGAAATGGTATTTCAGAGGCCACAATCTGGTAGGGTGTTTATTGGTAGTGGATGTTCATGGTTTCTAGAACTTTAGAGTGGGTGAAGCTAAGAAATATGTCATTGTTGTTGTTGTTGTTTAAAGATTGTTTTTATTTATTAGAGAGAAAGAGAGAACACGCATGAGCCAGGGAGGGGCAGAGGAAGAAGGAGATTCAGACTCCACTTGAGCAGGGAGCCTGATGGCAGGGCTCCATCCCAGGACCCTGGGATCATGACCTGAGCCGACAGTAGATGCTTAAACAACTGAGCCACCCAGGAGCCCTGAAATGTGTTGTTGTTTTAAAGACATAACACATATGTCCAGCTGAAAGTTAGGACTACCCTCATCAGTCTCACATCTGTATCTCCTTTTCCCCATGCCTAAAACCAACATAATTACTCATTTGCTTTATAACACCATGTACAAATAACAGTCTCAGTACAATCTTGGCACTACAACCACAATATGATTACTGAAAACAGTTTTGTTTTTTGGTGTTGTTGGGGTAAGGGGTTCTTTCTTTAAGTCCTTTGTTATTAGGGTATATTTCCTTATGGATGTGTAGTCTATTACTGCATTTTAAAGCTGCTTGGAAAGGTTCCACATGTGTGGTTGTGCCACCAACTCAATACATAGTTAGATTAATTTGTTTAATCTTGATTGCAATTTTTAGAGATTGCATTTTAAGGTAGCTTTGCTTTATAACAAACATAAAATATTTACATGGTTCTAAAGTGAAGTCTATAAAACAAGAGCTGTCAGAGAAAAATCTAGGTTCTATCCCTCTCCAGTCTGTGCTGGCCTTCCCTTACTATATAAATAACCATTTATTTTTATTATTTATCCTTCCATTTTTATATACATAAGCAATTATAATCTTCTAAAACAAATGATAGCATACTATGCACTCAATTCACTTGTTTAAAGTGTACAATTTAGGAGTGCCTGGCTGGCTCAGTTGTTTGAGCAACCGACTCTTGATTTCGGCTCAGATCATGATCTCAGCGTTGTGGGATCAAGCCTTGCATCAGGCTCCGTGCTGAGGGCAGAGTCTGCTTGGAACCGTCTATTTCCCTCTTCCTCTGCCCCTCCCGACCTGCATGCTGGCTCGTGGGCTCTCTCTCTCTAATAAATAAATCTTTAAAAAATATATAGTATACAATTTAATGATTTTTAGTATATTCACAAAATTATGCAACATTACTACAGGTTTAGACCATTTTCATATCCCCAAAACACCCTTCATGCCTTAGTCACCCCCTTTCTACCCCCCCAATTCTCCCTAGCCGTAGGCAACCACTAATCTACTTTCTGTCTCTATAGTATAAATTTGCCTGTTATGAATATTTCATATAAATGGAATCATACAATATGTGGTATTTGAGTCTGGCTTTTTTATTTACCAAATGTTTTCAAGGTTCGTTCATGTTGTATACGTATTGGTACTTCATTACTTTCTATTGCTAAATATGTTCCATTATGTGGGTATACCACATGTTATTTATCCATTTATCAGTTGATGGACATTTGGGTTGTTTCTACTCTTTAGCTAGTGTGAATCATGCTGCTATGAACATTTGTGTAGCATAGACTTACACTTTCATTTCTCTTGAGTGGAAGAGCTGGGTCATATGGTATCTCCATGTTTAACATTTAGGGGAACTGTCAAACTGTTTTCCAAAGGAGCTTGCTCTATTTTACATCCCACCTCCCCAGCATTGTGGCTTCCAATTTCTCCACATTCTTGTCACCACTTGTTATTGTCCATCCTTTTTCTAATAGCTATCTTAATGGGAGTGAAGTGATATCTCACTGTGAGTTTGATTTGAATTTCCCTAATACTAACGATGTAGAGCATCTTTTCTGTGCTTATCAGCCATTTGTATATCTTCTTCAGAGAAATGTCTGCTCAAATCCTTCACCCATGTATCGATTGGGTCATTTGTCTTCAGTTGCTATAATAAGAGGTTTATTTTTTATGTTATGGATGCAAGTCCCTTATCAACATGTGATTTGAGCATGTTCTTTCCCATTCTGCTTTCTTTTCATTTTTTTTTTCTTTAAGATTTTGTTTCCTTATTTAGTTAACAGTGAGCACAAGCAGGAGAAGTGGGAGGCAAGCAGGCTCTCCACTGAGCAGGGAACCCGACGTGGGCCTTGGTCCCAGGACCCCGGGATCATGACCTGAGCTGAAGGCAGACGCTTAATTGACTGAGCCCCTCAGGCACCACTTCTTTTCATTTTCTTGAGCGTGTCCTTTTTTGGTTAAAGTCAAATTTATCTATCTATTCTTTCTTTTGTTGGTACTCTTTTAGCATCATGTCTGAGAAGGCTTTACCTAACCAAAGGCAACAAAGACTTATTCTGATATTTTATTCTAAAACTTTTACAATTTTAGTTCTTACAGTTATGTCTGTGATTCATATTTATGAATTTTATGTATATAGGAGTCTAACTTCATCCTTTTGCATGTGAATATCCAGTTGACCTAGTGCTATTTGTTAATAAAACTATTCTATTCTATTCTAACAATTCCCTTGGGGCACCTGGGTAGCTCAATCCTTAAGTGTCTGCCTTTGGCTCGCTCATGATCCCAGGGTCCTGGGAAGCCACATTGGCTTCCCGCTTATGCAGGAAGCCTGCTTTTCACTCTCCCACATCCCCTGCTTGTGTTCCCTCTCTCTCTCTCTGTCTCTCTCTGTCAAATAAATAAATAAAATCTTTAAAATAAAAAAAAATCAACTGACCATAAATGTAATAGTTTATTTCTGGATTCTCAATTTTATTCCATCCATCTATATACCTATTCTTATGCCAGCACTGGCATAAGAATAGGTATATATTATTATTATTATTACTATATGATTATTATTATATGATTACTTAATTACATATTATTATTATATGATTACTATATCTTTACAGTAAGTATGAACACAGGAAGTGTAAGTCCTCCTACTTTGTCCTTCTTTATCAAGATTATTTAGTTACTCTTAATCCCTTGCATTGCCATATGATTTGTCAGTTTCTGAGAGAAAGCCAGCTGGGATTTTGATAGGTATTACACTGAATCTACAGGTCATTTGGAAAGTATTGTCATCCATCTTAGCAATATTAAATCTCCAATCCATGAGTATTAGATATCTTTCTATTTATTTATGTCTTCTTTAATTTCTTTTAACAGCATTTGTAGTTTTCAGTGTATAAGTTTTACACTTTTGTTAAATTTATTTCCAAGTTTTCTTTTTGATGCTCTTATAAAGGGAATTGAGGTTTTTTGTTTGTTTGTTTTTAAGATTTTGTTTATTGATTTGGCAGAGATCACAAGTAGTCAGAGAGGCAGGCACAGAGAGAGGGGGAGCAGCCTCCTTGCCAAGCAGAGAGCTTGATGCTGGGCTCGATCGCAGGACCCTGAGATCATGACCTATGCGGAAGTCAGAGGCTTTAACCCACTGAGCCACCCAGGTGCCCCAAGGGAATTGTTGGTTGTTTTTTTTTTTTTTTTTAATTTCACATTCCTCCTTGTTTGGTTGGTTTTTTTTAAGATTTTGTTTATTTATTGAGAGAGAGAGACAGAGACAGAGCATGAGCAAGGGGAGGAAGGAGTGGGAAAAGTAGACTCCCCACTGAGCAGAGAGCCCAACACAGGGACTCGGGGCTCAATCCCAGTACCCCGGGATCATCATCTGAGCTAAAAGCAGATGCTTAACCAACTGAGCCACCCAGGAGCCCCTCCTCCTTGCTTTTTTAATTTACCAGTAGATCTGAAGGTCACTCCATTGTAGTAAATATGCATATTCTTCATTTCTCTTTACAACTGCAATTATTTTCTTAGTTTATGGTTTAAATTTTTCACAAGTATTATATATGTGTATAATGTAACAAAAAATATTATTTATCAAGTGAAATAAGTAAAATAATCTACCCATCAGATAATTGCCATCATCACTAGTTAAGAAATGTGGCAAAATTAACATCTGAGAAATGCCAATAATTACTTGACAGCTCACATCTTCGTCTAAGAGAACTTGTTTTGTGCAGATTTCCTTTCCCTAAAAGGCTGTTTACTGGACAATATAACTACCTACTATCATAATCACTGATTGACTGGGCTAAGGAATGTGGCATTGTATCCAATATCAGTCCCCTTTTCCCTTCTTTCATTCAAACAGAAAATTTATGTGTTTAGGTATCGGTGTCCAACTGCATTGTGACACCTCCCCCTTAGCCTTAAGAGGATCAATCCTGAGTTCAAGTCAGTTGTGGTAACTGCCATTTCCCTTGCCAGCGCAACCAATGAGATGCCAAGGGGATGTCTGCTGAATGCCTTTTGTGAAAGTTGTTCCTTGCTCTTAGAAAGGAACACAAGATAGAATAGTTCATTTTCTGTCTCCTGGTGTTGTTAGCTCCTGAAGCTGTGGCAGCTTTCATGATTCCAGAGGAAAAGCTAACACGCTGAGGATGACAGAACAAAAAGATGGAAGGAACCTGGGTCCTTGATGAGGTCACTGAGGATATGCCCTATCTCCATTTTATTATTACATAAGATAGCAAATGTTTAGGGGCGCCTGGGTGGCTCAGTAGGTTAAAGCCTCTGCCTTCGGCTCAGGTCATGATCCCAGAGTCCTGGGATCAAGTCCTGGGATCGAGCCCCGCATCGGGCTCTCTGCTCAGCGGAGAGCCTGCTTCCCCTCCTTCTATCTCTGCCTGCCTTTCTGCCCGTGATCTCTGTCCGTCAAATAAATAAATAAAAATCTTAAAAAAAAAAAAAAAAAAGCAAATGTTTAAACGATTTTGAACTGGATTTTCTACTTTCAATCAAGAGTATCATCACTGATAAAAGCACATTCCTGATTCAAGAGTAGCCAGTCCCGGGGTGCCTGGATGGCTCAGTGGGTTAAAGTCTCTGCCTTCGGCTCAAGTCATGATCCCAGGATCCTGGGATCAAGCTCTGTATTGGGCTCTCTCCTCAGCAGGGAGCCTGCTTCCCTCTCTCTCTCTGCCTACTTGTGATCTCTGTCTGTCAAAATAAATAAATAAAAATCTTAAAAAAAAAAAAAAAAAGAAGAAGAAGAAGAGTAGCCAATCCCTAGGCTGACTAGTTGGACACAGAGAAGTGTAAGGTATCACCAAATCACATTGATGCCAAGCATAGAGCTAAGGCCCACATATTTCTGCTTAAATCCACAACCACTCTTCAGCTCTGGCCTCTCTGAGAACTAATCCCAGTGTGTGTCCTATGTGTAGCATGCCAGGGAATTTTGTGTCCCTTGTTGTAATTATCACTTTAGCTTAAATGTCTCTCTCTCTCTCTCTCTCTCATAACCAAATGAGTCTGACTAATTTTGGAAAAGTTAGTACCTTGGAAAATATCCCACTTCCTTAAAAAAGGATATAGACTTTATTACCTTCAGCCTAAAAAGGATAATAGATGCATTATACTACATTTTACTTTTCTAGCTACCCCTATAACTAAAGAAGAAGCCAAAGAAAATCCATTTGATGGGAAAATGTGGGGTCAGGCCTCAGACCTCCATAGAAATGTCTATGGTATTTAATATTTTTCAAGAAGAAATTATGGTTGTTTGGAAATTTTCAGGGTTTTATTTTG
This sequence comes from Taxidea taxus jeffersonii, assembly GCA_003697995.1. Taxonomy (NCBI): domain Eukaryota; kingdom Metazoa; phylum Chordata; class Mammalia; order Carnivora; family Mustelidae; genus Taxidea; species Taxidea taxus. The sequence continues at coordinate 142,810 of ML100334.1, read as the reverse complement.
TTTTTGCTGAACTATTTGAGACTTAGTTGCAGAAGTTTATGACCCTCTTTTCCAAGTACTTCAACATGTATCTCTTAAGAACAACGGCATTCTCAGGGTGCTGTCAGCTAAGTGGTCTGACTCTTGATCTCAGCTCAGGACTTGATCTCAGGGTCCTGAGTTCAAAGCCTACATTGAGCTCCATGCTGGGTGTGGAGACTACATTTTTAAAAAGGGAAAAGAAAAGAAAAAAAAAAAAACAGAATAATAGCATTCTCTTACCCAAACACAAAACAATTATAAAAATCAGAAAATTCACATGTAAACAATGTTATTATCTAATATGTCATCCATACTCAAATTTTGCTAATTTTTTCAGTATTATCCTTTAGAGAAATCTTTTTTCCCATTCCAGAACCATATATTTCATGTAGTTATCATGTCCCTTTTCTTTTTTCTTTCCTTTTCTTTATTTTTTTTGTTTGTGTTTTAATAACATCTTTGTGTGGAGTTTTTCCTTTTTTTTTTTTTTTTTTTTTAAAGTAGAATCCATGCTTAGCATGGAGCCCAATGCAGGGCTCGAACTCACAACCCTGAGAACAAGACCTGAGCTGAAATCAAGCTGGGTGCTTAACTGACTGAGCCAACCAGGTACCCTTGTTTGTTTTTTTAATAACATCATTATTATGTCTCTTTAGTCTTTTTAAAGCTGAAACCATTCCTCAGCCTTCTTTGTCTTTCATGACAGTGACTTTTTTTTAAGATTTTATTTATTTATTTGACAGACAGAGATCACAAGTAGGCAGAGAGGTAGGCAGAGACAGAGAGGGGGAAGCAGGCTCACGGCTGAGCAGAGAGCCTGATGCGGGGCTCGATCCCAAGACCCTGAGATCATGACCTGAGCCAAAGGCAGAGGCTTTAACCCACTGAGCCAGCCAGGCGCCCCAACAGTGACATTTTTAAAGAATATAGGACCACTGTTCTATTCCCATTACTTCCTCATGACTCAATTCAGATTATACATTTGGGGCAGAAACACCACACAAGCAATATATGTCCATCACTTCAAGAGACACCTCAGCTTGTATCATTTGTGATGATGTTTTCAATCTTGATCTCTCAGAGGAAGGGGTTTCAGCTAGATTTGTCTTGTTTTTCTATTTCTATTTAATAAATAACGGTAGTTATATACTTTGAGCCTATATAAATATCCTGTTCCCCAGTAAATTTTCTACAACAAACTTTTAGCATCCACTGATGATTCTTGCCTAAATAGATTATGCTAAATAGACTATGCTAAACACATAAATGGTGATTTTCTAACTCTTGCCATTCCTTCTACATTGATTACTTGGCATTCTACCATAAAAAGCCTTCCTTCTCCCTGCCCTTTGTGCCATTTGCCTGCTTGTTTTCAATGTCAGTATGAATTCATGGATTCTTTTTTGTTCAAGGAGATATAGTCCATTCACATTACTACTCATTTTGATGCTCAAATTATCCCTGGTTTGGCCAGGGGAGGCCCATCAACTGGCTTCTTTACTTCCTGGCATAGCAAGTACTCCAGGCCCTTGCCTTAGCCATAGAATAGTCAACACTTCAAGAAGCCCTTAGTTTCTTTTAGAAGGGAATGTTCTGGGGTGCCTGGGTGGCTCAGTGGTTAAAGCCTCTGCCTTCGGCTCAGGTCATGATCCCAGGGTCCTGGGATCAGGCCCCGCATCGGGCTCTCTGTTGCTCAAAGAGCCACTGGCTTCCTCCTCTCTCTCTGCCTGCCTCCCTCCCTACTTGTGATCTCTGTCTGTCAAATAAACAAAAACTAAAATCTTTTAAAAAAAAAGAAGGGAATGTTCTTAGAAACCAAGATTTAGGGGCGCCTGGGTGGTTTAGTGGGTTAAAGCCTCTGCCTTCAGCTCAGGTCATGATCCCGGGGTCCTGGGATCCAGCCCCGCAGGGAGCCTGCTTCCTCCTCTCTCTGCCTACTTGTGATCTCTGTCTGTCAAATAAATAAATAAAATATTTTTTTTTAATGTTTAAAAAAGAAAAAAAGAAACCAAGATTTAGGAAGCAGGTCTTTTCATTGCTCCTCATTCTTTCAGCAAATATACCTAGGGAGTAGTTTTTGTTTTGTTTTAAAGAAAGAAAAAAAAGGGACGCCTGGGTGGCTCAGTTGATTAAACGGCTGCCTTCTGCTCAGGTCATGATCCCAGCGTCCTGGGATCGAGTCCCACATCGGGCTCCTTGCTCGGCAGGGAGCCTGCTTCTCCCTCTGCCTCTGCCTGCCTCTCTGTCTGCCTGTGCTCTCTCTCTCTCTAACAAATAAATAAATAAAATCTTTAAAAAAAAAAAAAAAAGAAAGAAAGAAAGAAAAAACCTGAATCTTTACCAGCCCAGCACCTAAGTGTTTGTCCTCCTTCCCACATTCCATATTGGTATATCCTCTCTCCAAAACTGAGAACCCTGGCTCCCAGCAATGTCAGTATGGTTTCTTATTTGCTCAATACTATATTACACACAAAATAGTTCCAGAATTTTTACATCTGTACCACTAACAGCAATAAACCTGTTAAGTGGAGTTCAGGATTTCTTTGCAGATTTTTCTCTGTATTTAGACTGAGGAGATATATATATACACACATACGTGTGTGTGTGTGTGTGTGTGTGTGTGTGTGTGTGTGTATACACTCAAGGTACTACATTCAGACATTACCTGAATAAGTTCTTTTTTAATTCTATTTGATTATCCATTTGATGTGCAATTCAGTTTCCTTGTTTCTGTTTGTATTCAGTTTTAGAATTTCTCCCCCAAATTTATTGATTTTACTTTATTTTATAAATATGTAAAATATTAGCGTGGTTCCAAAAGTCAAAGCTATATACAAATGCTTATCCAGAGAATCGTCATTCTCTCCTATATCTTCCATTCTGTTCCCTCTCTCCTGTAGGCAAATTTCATTAGTTTTTGGTTTATTCTTCCAGTGTATATTTTTGTAAAAAGAGAGCAGATACATGTATATTATTTCTCCTTATTCCTTAACCAAAAGGTAGCATATGATATACTCTTCTGCTCTTTGCTTTTTTCACTGAGCATTAAATCCTGAAAGTCACTCTATAAAAGCTGCCTAGTACTTGATTATGTGTATATTACTCTATTATGTATATTCAGTCTCTCTCCTATGTGTACATATTTAGATTATCTCCAATATTTTACAATTTACTCATTTTAAAAAATACAATCATAGGGGGACCTGGGTGGCTCAGTTGATGGAGCATCTACCTTCTATCAGGTCATGATTCCAGAGTCCTGGAATTGAGCCCCACATCAGGCTCCTTGCTCAGCAGGGAGCCTGCTTCTCCCCCTCCCTCTGCCTGTTGCTCCCCCTACTTGTGCGCTCTCTCTCTCTCTCTCTCTCTCTCTCTCTCTCTGTCAAATGAATAAATACAATCATAACCACCATATATATCCTAAAATTGATGCTTTTCCCAAAAGAAGTGTAGGTGAAAACACCCCTTGCATTTGTGGTTTTCATTATGTGGATTTTCTATTTGGCCTTTGCTGCCGCCCCCTTTTTTTCCAAAGCAGCTATGCTTTGAAACAGTATGTTTGGTGCAACCTGAAAAGAGCATGATGCATGCCTAAAACCTGTAGCTGGTCTGGCTATCACCCAGTGGCAGGCGACAGCAGAAATATTCTGCCCTGAGGATAACCAAATCAGTAGCCACACACATCTGTCCTTATGATTGTCTCAAAGACTGGTGTGGTGCTCATCTTCCCTGCAGAATGTATCTTCGTGTCATTCACATGTTTTCATCCTATAAGAAAATAATTTTCCACTTTGGGAAACGTTAGCACTAAGAAAAAGGAAAGGCTAAACTATGGGCGTGAAACGAAACATCAGCAAGAGATGTATGCAAGGAGAAGACAGCAGATCCCAGATGTTTCTTGGGTCTGACTGAGTGTGTGCTGCAAATTGCAAGAAGCTCAAGGACATTGCATGGATAGAGGGCACGAACCTGTAGCCCTCACTTTGTTCTTACATCCTCAGAGTCCCGGGCAGGAAAAACACATCAGTCAATGGGCAAAGATTATGTGACCAGCCATAATACTCCTCTTTCAAGGAGTCAAGCACCTCACCAATGTCGTCCTCTTCCACCTCCTCAAAGCCCACTTGCCTGCCTGGCTGTCAAGGACGGGCATCTGAGCCAATGGAGGGGGAAGAAACCACCCTTCCAGCTCTAACATACCATCTGACCACATTTCCTCAATTACGCCCCACCTCTACCGTCCTTCCTAGGCTCTTTCTCTTATCCTTCACCCCTCCTTCCCTTCATGAGTACTTCGTACTTTATGGTCCTCTCCTTCCCCAACCCAGCTCTGTATGGCCTATTAGAAACCACAAGGGCTTTGGACTAAAAAAGAGTAGTTTTGCCTCTTGGCTCTGTAGTAATGAGTTTTCTGACCTTGGACACATTATTAAAAGACTTTTAGTTCTCCGTTTCCTTACCTGTAAATGGGGAAAATAAGATCTACTTTGTAAAGTTGTTGTAGGATTAATGATGGTTTTAGTGTGATACATTAGTAGCTCAATAAATAATAACTAGAACATAAAAACCCCGTGTAAGGAAGGCCAGAAAGGTATCTTTATTCTTCGTTTTCTTTCCATCTTCTAACCTGTGCTTCCTCACTTTATTTTTTTATTTTTTTTAATTTTTAAGGATTTTATTTATTTATTTGACAGAAATTACAAGTAGGCAGAGAGGCAGGCAGAGAGAGTGGGGGAGACAGGCCCCCCACCAAGCAGAGAGCCCAATGCAGGGCTCAATCCCAGGAGCCCGGGACCACGAGCCAAGCGGAAGGCAGAGGCTTTAAGCCACTGAGCCACCCAGGCGCCCCATTTTTTTATTTTTTTTAAAGATTTTATTTATTTATTTATTTGACAGACAGAGATCGCAAGCAAAGAGGCAGGTGGCGGGTAAGGAGGGAGCAGGCTCCCTACCAAGCAAAGAGCCCGATTTGGAGGCTTGATCCCAGGACCCTGAGATCATGACCTGAGCCAAAGGCAGAGGCTTAAACCACTGAGCCACCCAGGCGCCCCATGCTTCCTCACTTTAAAAAGTAAACAAGGGCACCTGGGTGGCTCAGTCGTTAGTTAAAGCGTCTGCCTTCTGCTCGGGTCACAATCCCAGGGTCCTGGGTTTGAGCACCGCATTGGGCTCCCTGCTAGGTGGGAAGCCTGCCTCTCCTTCTCCCATTCCCTCTGCTTGTGTCCCCTCTCTGTGTTTCTCTCTCAAATAAATAAAATCTTAAAAAAAAAATAATAAAAAGTAAACGATTTTAGAAGTCTTTTCCAATACTAAAATTCTATTTTTAATGGGAAAAAATAACCATGTGTATTTAAGACCTGTTATGAACAGAGAAGGTCACATACTATTTCTTTGGGTCAACCAGATAAATGAAAATCTGCTGAAAAAATAATCTTTAGATTTTCTGTTTCTTGCTTCATATATTATGCCAGGTGGTGTCACTGTGTATAGATCAAAGGGAATAGCAAGTGACAGTCATTCCTCTACTTAGTAAGAGCCTGAGGCTAGCTTTATATATGTGTGTGTGTGTGTATAGACATATATATATTTAATTACATATTGTTTATACCTTAAAAATTCGATTTCAGTGCTTCCTTATTCTCTGCCTGGGCCATCTAATATGGTCACCACTACTCATGTGTGGTCAGTAAGAATTTCAAATATGGCTATTCCCAGTTGAGGATGTGCTGTAAGTGTAATATCCACACTAGGTTTCTGGACTTAATTTGACAAAAAAAAAAAAAAAGCGGAATATGTTAATATGTCATTAACATTTTTATATTGGTTGCATGTTGAAATAGTATTTTAGATAGATTATATAAAATGTATTATTAAAATTAATTTCACCTTTTCCTTTTACCTTTTTTGATGTGGCTATTGGAATTTCCTAAGTGACTCACATTATATTTCCATTGGACAGGACTGCTCTAAACAAATGAGAAGTCTACATAACATTAATAATCTCCAAAACAGTGTTGTCACTAACTTTTCGTAAATTAAATTTACTAAGGACTATGGGGTTTTTTTCCTGTGCATATTCTCTGGGGAGTAAAATCAATATCCACTCTTAGTGACTTTTACATTTTAATTTTTTGGAGTGATCTTCAAATCACTAGATATCAGTAGCTGTCTGGTGAATACTGCCTGTCATCTCAGTGGTGTGACCTCATTTCATGGAGCCCATCAGTAAAAGATCAGGCTGAGATGATTCATCCAGTTTCACTATCTAGGAAATTCATATCATTAAAACTGAATTAGCTCAGTACAACCCAGCTAAGTGCTCTCCCAGGTTCTGGAATAGCTTTTGATGGGAGATGATGAGACTAACACTAGGAAGCCTCCTTTTACCCTGCTCATCTCCTCTGAACATTATCATCTGCAAAGGGTCCATAAGATGTGCTTTGGGTCATCCATGAACCACTTGAAATTGTATGTATGAAATTGTATGTATGTTTTGTGTGTATATGAACTCTTCTAGAGAGAAGATCTATATCTCTCATCAGGTTCTCAAAGAGGTCAATGGCGGTCCAAAAGTAAAGGGCCACAGACATGAGAAATTAAGTAGTGTCCTAGCTGCTGTAACAAATTAGCATAAACTTAGTGAACTTAAACTCGTGTATTATCTTATAGCTCCATGGGTCATAAGTCTGACACAGTCTCACCAATGTGTGGGCAGGGCTGCATCCCTTTCTCAAAGCTCTAGGGACAACTTGTTTCCTTGCTCATTCAGGCTGTAAGAAAAATTCTGTTTCTTGCAGTTGTAGAACAACAGGTCCCCAGGTCCTTGCTGGCTGCCATCTGAGTGCTACTCCCCGCTTCTAGAGGCTGACCCACATTCCTTGGCTCATGGCCCCCTTCCTCTGTCTTCAAAGTCAAGGCTTCAAAGCTTCATCTCCCCTGCCTCTTCTTTTTTTTTTTTTTTAAGATTTTATTTATCCATTTGACAGACAGAGACCACAAGCAGGCAGAGAGGCAGGCAGAGAGAGAGAGGAGGAAGCAGGCTCCCTGCTGAGCAGAGAGCCCGATGCGGGGCTCGATCCCAGGACCCTAGGACCATGACCCAAGCCGAAGGCAGAGGCTTAACCCACTGAGCCACCCAGGCGCCCCTCCCCTGCCTCTTCAATCACATCTCTCTGACTCATTTTCCTGCCTCTCTCTTCCACTTTTAAAGGCTCATGTGATTACAATGTGATTACATTAAGCCATCTGGATAATCCAGGATAATCTCCCTCTGTTAAGGTTCATAACTTTAATTCCCTCCGCAAAGTCTTTTTTCGCTATATGATTTAACATATTCACAGATGCCAGGGATTAGGGAGCCATATTCTACCTGCCACAGCTTTCCACCCATATTTGTGTGACTTGCTCCATTCTGAGCACAGAGAAGGTGAGGCTGGTGACTAGCCCCTGTGCAAGGTGTCCCTCAGCAAAAAGTGTGGGAGTCCATATTTGTCAACAGCTTCTGCAGTCTTCCTTCTGTTATTCATTAGTCAAGTACCACTCATGCTCCCCACTTAAAGGCTTGATGTACTTGGACCCCAGCAGCACTTCACTTCTCCTGCTTCTCAAGCCAGACTATCATCTCCCATCACTCTACCTTTCTTCCTTTAAAACAAAAAAATATTAAGTCCCACAGCTACCATCTGGAAGGGATCTAACAAAATAAGTTGCTCTAAATTGCTGAAGTCTGATAGGTAACAACCCTTCTCTAATCTTAAATATATTCACAAAATTGATTAAAACTTATAGATGTGTTACTACATTTCTGTGAATTGCAAGGAAGCTGTGTGTCCAAATTATTAAATTTGTCTGCTCACACATGTCTTCTGTTTTCCTATCATCAGTCAACTCTGTTCATGAGGTTTTATCATGAGGACTATCATTCATCCCTCTCCCTTCTAAGAGATTTCACCTTTTGTGCCAGACCTTCAGTGCCAGCCAGCTCACAGGTCTCTTAAGAGAATAGCAGTCTGCCCATCATTAAACATACAGACATGCAGGGAGGGAGGTTGCACTACAGAGGAAAAGGTTAGGCTTTTCTAGACCTAGACCACCTTCAACTTCTTTGTAAAGGCAATCTGCCCTAGATATTTCCTCATAGCATCCTTGTCTTTTAGAGAAATAACCAAATGAAAAATGGTTTTTAGAATAATTGTCTTCATCAGTATAGGTGATTTTTTTATATTTAGGGTAAAACAAGATTTATCAGCCAACCTAAAAAGTTATAAGGAAATAATTATTCCGATAGTGAACCCTGGCTTGCTTACAAGCTCCCTCTCTGTTCTTCTCTCTCTCCCTCCGCAAAGTCTTTTCACAGGTACCTCTCACAGGTACACAAATGACTATTTCTTCTATGTGTGCAATAAAGAAAATTAAAAGAGTAAAACTGTTGCTAATAGACTAATTCATGTTCAAAACTCAGAGTTTCCGGGTATCCCTTTCATTAAACCATCTCTGTGACCCTGGAGACAAGATGATGGGGCCTCTTCAGCACAATACCTACTCAGCTACTCCAGCTCACCATGGTGGAAAGAGAGACATCACGCTTAAACACAGCTGTTTCGATGTAGGGTTTGGTTTTTTTTTTACAAGATCTGAAAAATAAAACATCATATCTCCCCATACTCTGCCCCCACTCCCTTTATTATTTATCCTTAGGTAATGTGTAGAATCCTTCTTCCAATCCTTATATCTCAACTCTGATTTGTACCACATCATCACCCCATGCCCTAGTCACCTCCAAAGGTGATTCACAGGGAGGCTAACAAAGCTGCAGCCTATGGACCCCTCACTTGCAGGCCTCTGGGAGGTGCTAGAAGCTGTAGAAGGATCTTGGTGGGGAGGTGAACCAGGTTCCAATCAGAAAGGATTTTTCTGTGAAGTTCCGGAAAATTGCCTGAAATTTATCAGAAGAAACTATTCTGAATCTCCAAAGCATTAAGAATTGGTTGTGATTTAACAAGTATCTAAATGGGCAATTTTGTACATAATTTTGCATTTTTTTTATTTTTTTTATTTTTTTTTAATTTTTTTATTTTTTATAAACATATAATGTATTATTAGCCCCAGGAGTACAGGTCTGTGAATCGCCAGGTTTACACACTTCCCAGCACTCACCATAGCACATACCCTCCCCAATGTCCATAACCCCACCACACTCTCCCTCCCCCCCCCGCCCCCCCCTCCCCGCCCCTGCAACCCTCAGTTTGTTTTGTGACATTAAGAGTCTCTTATGGGGCGCCTGGGTGGCTCAGTGGGTTAAGCCGCTGCCTTCGGCTCAGGTCATGATCTCAGGGTCCTGGGATCGAGTCCCGCATCGGGCTCTCTGCTCAGCAGGGAGCCTGCCTCCTCCCCTCTCTCTCTGCCTGCCTCTCTGCCTACTTGTGATCTCTCTCTGTCAAATAAATAAATAAAAAATCTTTAAAAAAAAAAAAAAAAGAGTCTCTTATGGTTTGTCTCCCTCCCGATCCCATCTTGTTTCATTTATTCTTTTCCTGCCCCCCAAACCCCCCCATGTTGCATCTCTACTTCCTCATATCAGGGAGATCATATGATAGTTGTCTTTCTCCAATTGACTTATTTCGCTAAGCATAATACCCTCTAGTTCCATCCACATCATCGCAAATGGCAAGATTTCATTTCTTTTGATGGCTGCATAGTATTCCATTGTGTGTGTGTGTGTGTGTGTGTGTGTGTGTGTGTGTGTGTGTGTGTATACCACATCTTCTTTATCCATTCATCTGTTGATGGACATCTAGGTTCTTTCCATAGTTTGGCTATTGTGGACATTGCTGCTATAAACATTCGGGTGCACATGCCCCTTCAGATCACTACATTTGTATCTTTAGGGTAAATACCCAGTAGTGCAATTGCTGGGTCGTAAGGTAGCTCTATTTTCAACTTTTTGAGGATTTGAGGAACCTCCATGCTGTTTTCCAGAGTGGTTGCATCAGCTTGCATTCCCACCAACAGTGTAGGAGGGTTCCCCTTTCTCCTCACCCTCGCCAACATCTGTCATTTCCTGACTGGTTAATTTTAGTCATTCTGACTGGTGTAAGGTGATATCTCATTGTGGTTTTGATTTGTATTTCCCTGATGCGGAGCGATGTGGAGCACTTTTTCATATGTTTGTTCGCCATCTGGATGTCTTCTTTGCAGAAATGTCTATTCATGTCCTCTGCCCATTTCTTGATTGGATTATTTGTTCTTCAGGTGTTGAGTTTTGCTTTTTTTCTTAAAAGACCCCCAAACTGTAAATGCTTCAGCCCCAAAAAACCTGGTTCTGCCTCTGCTCACCTCATCACAGTTCCTCATGGCGTCCCCAGGTCTCAGCCCACTCTTCATTCCCAGCCCCCACCCCATGGTCAAGTGGGATTTATTCCAGGGAGGCAAGAATGGTTCAACTTCTGTTAATCAATCAATGTGATATACCACATTAACAAAATGAAGGATAAAAATCATATGGTCATCCCAATAGATCCAGAAAAAGCATTTGATAAAATTCAAATAAAAGTTTTATTCATGATAAAAACTCTTAACCAAGTGGGGTATAGAGGTCATGAACTTCAACATAATAAAGGCTATCTATGACAAGCCCACAGCTAGCATTATACTCATTGATGAGAAGGTGAAACCTTTTCCCCAAGATCAGGAGCAAGACAAAGATGCCGCTCTTGCCACTTTTATTCAACATAGTACTGGAAGTCCTAGCTGAGCAATTAAGAAAGAAAAAAAAAAACACCCAAATTGGAAAGGAAGAAATAAAAGTAACCTCTATTTGAGGGTGACATGACATTCTATATAGAAAACCCTAAAGAATCCACCCAAAAAAACTGTTAGAATAAACAAATTCAATAAGGTTGCAGAATAAAAATCAAAATCAGTTGTGTTTCTGTACACTAATAAAAAACTATAAGAAAGAGAAATTAAGAATCCCATTTACAATTGCACCAAAAAGGATAAAACTCCTATATATAAATTTAACCAAAAAGATGAAAGATCTGAATGTTGAAAACTATTAGATACCGATGAAAGAAATTGAAGAAGAAACAAATAAATGGAAAGATAGTCCATGCTTATGGACTGGAAGAATATTGCTAAAATGTCTATACTACCCAAAGCAATCTACAGACTCAATGCAATCCTTATCAAAATTCTCATGGCCTTTTCCACTGAAATACAAAAAAAAAAAAAAATACTAAAATTTGTATGGAGCCACAAAAGACCCTGAATACCCAAGCAATCTTGAAGAAGAAGAACAAAACTGAAGGTTATCATACTTCCTGGCTTCAAGCCATAGTACAAAGTACCCAGTAATCAAAACAGTAAGGAATAGGCATAAAAGTAGATACATAGAACAATGCAATAGAACAGAGAATCCAGAAGGAAACTCAATGCACACTTAGTCAAGTAATTAATGACAAAAGAACCAAGAGTATACAATGGGGAAGAGATCTTCAGTGGTGTTGGAAAAACTGGACAGTCAGATGCCAAAGAATGAAACTGTACCACTTTCTTACACTATCCACAAAAATCAATTCAAAATGGACTTAAAACTTGAGTGTAAAACCTGAAACTACAAAAGTCCTAAAAGAAAGCATAAAGGGTACGCTCCTTGACATCAGTTTTGGCAATGATTTCTTTGGATTTGACAATGAAAGGAAGGACGACAAAAGCAAAAATTATCCAAGTGGGATCCCATCGAACTAAAAACCTTCTGTGAAGGAAGCCATCAACAAAATAAAAAGGCATCCCATGGAATTAGAGAAAATATTTGCAAACCATATGTATATAATAAGAGATCAAGATCCAAAATATATAAAGACTTCATATGACTAAGCAAAAAAAATTTTTTTATTAAAAAATGGGCAGAGAAACGGAATAGACATTTTTTTCCAGGGAAGATATATGAATGGCCAACAGCTACAAGAAAAGATGTTCAACATCACTAATCATCAGGAAAATGCAAATCAAAACCACAGCGAGAAATCGCCTCACACCTGCTAGAAAGGCTATCATCAAAAATACAAGAGCTAACAAGTGTTGAGGATTGAGTAAAGGGAACACTTGTGCACTGCTGGTGAGAATGTAAAGTGGGGAAAATAGTATGGAGGTTCCCCAAAAAATTAAGAATAGAACTACCATGTGATCCAGCAAGTCCACTGTGGATATATACTGAAGGAAACAAAATCACAATCTCAAAGAAATATCTGCACCCCAATGTTCATTGTAGCATTATTCACAATAGCCAAGACATGGAAACAACCTAAGTATCACGGATGGATGGATGGATGGATGAATGGATAAATAAATTGTGATACACATACACACATACACACACACAGTGGAATATTATGTAGCCATACAAAGAAGAAAATTCTGTTACTTGCAACAACATGGATGGACCTTGCAGGCATTATACTAAGTGAAAAAAGTCAGGCAGAGACAGACAAATACCATGTAATCTCACTTGCATGTGGAATCCAAAAAAAAAACCAAACTCATAAAAACGAAGATCAGATTGGTGGTTGCCGGGGGCAGGGGGGGATGAGAGGTGGGGGAGTCAGGTGAAAGTGATCCAGAGGTACAGATTTCTAGTAATAAGATAAATACGTTCTGGGGATGTAATGTACAATATGATTGCAATTAACAATACTGTATTGTATATTTGAAAGTTGCTAAAAGAATAGCTCTAACACAAGACAAAAAAATTGTACTGTCGGAGGTAATGGATGTTAACTAGATTTATTGTAGTCATCATTTCATAGCATCTATATAAATCATTATGTTGTACACTTTAAGCTAATACAAATTTATGTCAATTATATTGCAATAAAACTGGAAAAATAAAAAATATAAATAATAATTAGTACTCAAACCCATTCCTTCCTCAATGTTCCCATTTCCACTGTCTTCGGTGTTCATCACTGTGCACTGAATTATTATAGTAGCCCAATAATTAGTTCTCTGCCTCCTTTTTACTTCTACCCAAATTATTTTAAAACCATAAGTCTGATCTTCCAACTCTGCTGCTTAAAACGTTTAGTGGCCCTCCAGCTCACCCTCCTTCAGCTCTTACAGCCTAAGAGTCACACCCCTTAGTGTTATGACCTGCCCACCACATAACCTCGTCACCCTCCTCTCTCACCACCATCATCATCATCCATTCATGCATTCAAGGATTTATGGAGCAAATACAGTGCATCTCACACCATATGCTGCAATCATATTTGCAAGTACCTGGACACCCAGTGCAATCCCACCTTCTTGGATGAACTTTCCAAATGCCTGGGCCTCCCTCTTCCATCCCCACCCTCATCCCGCCTACCTGTAAAGCTCCCTATTCTGCAAGACACAGATGAAGTGCTACCGCCTGTCTCTCAAGACCCCATAGACTTCCAAGTAGAGGTGGCCATTCTGCATCTGTGTCCTCACAGCATGCATGCTCTTCCACTGTTATTGCACACTGCATGGAATTTACTTATTTATCTGTCTTTACCATCACACTTTTAACCCTTTAAGGACAAGGGTTACACAAACCTAATTCATCTTCAGTCCCTAACATCACTAGTATAGAAGCTAATAGAAAAAAATTCAATAAAATTATGCTGACTAATATCTAAAATATTTTCCAGCTTTAAAATTCTGTGATTCTGGCACAGGCTAAAGATCAAAATTAATAATTGAGAATATGTCATATATTCACACCCCATTTCACACAAAATTGTAAATTTGGATTTTCTGAGAGCAGTAGTCAGCAACCACAGATACCGTGCCAGTGCCAGTATTCTACTAATTTATCTTTTTTTTTTCTACTAGTTTATCTTTGAGCCGTGTCTGCCTTACAAGTGTTATGTAAATTAACTGTTAACTCACTTCTTCCTGATCTTACCATTATTTCTCTAATCCTAAGGCAGGGGAAGGATTCCTATGGTGTCATACCAACTCTGGCCACAAGAAGGCAACAGGAAGACACGATTTGTGATAAGACCTTCTGGCCACCAGATGGACCCCAAACACCAGTTTAATGGAGGCAAAGATTTAATTTAGATCAGGTGCACTTTAATTTACATCAGTTTTCCTTTATTTCCTCTTCCTGAAAAGTAAAATCTCTCTGACTAGCCAAAAACCTGGAAATTGTCTAGAGCTATAAGTTACTTTGCTTATCAAGAGGAACTAGAGGAAAAAAGAAAACCACTAATTTTTTTTTTTAATGGTTAGAAAGAGAGGTCCTCTTCAAGCCCAAATAAAAGAACCAGCAATTTGACAGTGGGTTGAGAATTTAGGTGAGTCCAAAGAATTATCATTAATTTTTGTAGGTGTGTTGGTTATCTTTTTAAGAAAATAATATATTTAAAAGCCAAGCATACTAAAAGTACCCCCAAAATATCCCTGGAGATAGATGGATGGTGAATCCTAACCATGATTGTCAAATTACATTCTTGAAAGCCTGGCTCTGTCATCATGGCACAAACAACCAAAATGAAAGTCTTGTGAATGAAGACAGTTCCTGCAGGAGACAGTTTTGCTGGGCCAAGAAAACATTTATGCCATGTCCTCTTCCCCGGCCGTTGCTGGATGAGCATATGGGCAGGGGAGTGGCAGGTGCGATATAAAAAGCAAACCCTCCAAGCCCACTCTGAGGAAACTGCTTTATCTTGAGGGGCAGCAAACTCAGGAGAGGGATTTTTCATGTTGGTTCTGGACAGACCTCTGGAATTTGTATTCTCCGTGAAGGCTTTCAGGCCCTCCCATTAAAATTGAGTGGTAGGAGCGCCTGGGTGGCTCAGTGGGTTAAAGCCTCTGCCTTCGGCTTGGGTCATGATCTCAGGGTCCTGGGATCGAGCCCCACATCGGACTCTCTGCTAGGCAGGGAGCCTGCTTCCCTCTCTCTCTGCCTGCCTCTCTGCCTACTTGTGATCTCTGTCTGTCAAATAAATAAATAAAAATCTTTAAAAAATAAAAAAATAAAATAAATTGAGTGGTAGTTATTTACCCCAAGTAAGAAATTTCCATCAAAAATCATGATTCCGGGGCATTTGAGTGGCTCAATTGGTTAAGCATCTGCCTTTGGCTCAGGGCATGATCCCAGGGTCTTGGGATTCAGACCTACACCAAGCTCCTTGCTCAGCGCGGAGTCTGCTTCTCCCTCTCCTTCTGCTCCTTCCATACTACTGTTCCTGCTCTCTCTTGCTCACTCTCTCTTGCTTGTTCTCTCTCTCAAACAGAATCTTAAAAAAACAAAAACCAAACCAAAACAAAAAAAAACATGATTCACACCCAGACAGTATAAAAGACTGCATTAGGGGCATGTGGTACTTTCATTCAGAAGACTGAGCAGGAGAGGCTGTCTAGGGAACTTCATCCTTATTTTAATTTTGTAGCCCCCAGAAGAGATAATTCCACGCCCTGCTTTTCTTCTTCATCGACTGGTGCTGTATCTCCCGTGCTAAAAAAGAACTGTTTGGGGGCACCTGGGTGGCTCAGTCAGTTGAGCATCTGACTTGATTTCGACTCAGGTCATGATCTCGGGGTCCTGAAATCAAGCCCCACAATGACTCTGTACTCAGCACAGAATCTGCTTGAGATCCTTTTCCCTCTGCCCCTCACCCAGCTTGTACTGTGTCTTTCTCTCTCTCCCCCTAAGATAAATTTAAAAAAAAAAACTTTTAAAAGTTTTTTTTAAAAATTGTAAGGAGGCTGATTACAGGGGGTATTTTTAATGAAAAATATGTTAGCGCCCAATCATCCACAAAATGTATGTGACATTCCCTGACTCCCCCATCTAAAGTCAGTCTCCGTATTCACTGCACCTGTATATGTCCTCCATAGTACTTGGGACAGTTGGTTTTGTTTTTGTTTTTGTTTTTTTTTTAACTTGTTTATCAATTATCCTCTCTACTAGACCTTCAGCTCCATGAGGACAGGACCTGGGTCTATTCTGTTTCCTCTCTCAGCTCTTAGCAAAATGGCACAAAGTAGGCCTTTAGTGAATAGTTGTTGAATGAAAAAGTTAGTGAAGAGAAAGTTTAATGTCATCCAAATTCTACCAATCACAAGAGGAGGGAAACAGAATCTTGGCTGGTTTCTATGTTGAACATTCTTTCAGGAATGAAGAGAACTATTAAGACTATTGCTCTTTTTCAATAGAGTCCAATTATAATTACTGTTCATTTACCTATGTTCTCCTGGAAGGACTACTTAAGCCAATTGCTAGCATTAAAACATAAAAATGTGACATTTCACTGTTGAGATGACAATCTATTTAAAATATGTCCTAATTTTACTCTCTTGTTAGATGATTCTGACAAATCTCTTTATAAAATCCACATCCTCCCCTAATTGAGCCTGATCACAGTAGAACCATTAGTATACTGTAGAGCTGGCCTGGGGAGTGAGCTGGTCCCGAGCTGGGTTCTAGTTTGGCCGATTACTGCCATGCGAACTGGACCGGGGTAGCTTTCCAGAGCTTTCTCTTCCTCACCTAATAATGCCTCCCCAGGACTGTGCCTGGCACATGCTAGACCCCCAGAACTATTCAATAACCTTACTTTCCCCACCAGCCCAGAGGAGTCACACTACCCAAAACACCTGGACTTACCCATCCAGGCATTAGCAACATTCAACTTGAGAAACAAGATTATAGGCCCCACCACAAATGCCCCAACTCAAACTTCCTACCCAGTCTCCATATTTATTACGCTGCCCCATCAGATGGACACCCACAGGAACACACACACACGCACACACACACACACACTCTTCCTCAGTCCTCCTTACTTAACACAGAACTGCACTGGCTCCCTGCTACCCCCACAGAGTCTCCAAAAACAGCTTTTTACTTTGTTGCTCAATGTGGCCAAGTGTTCAAGGGCCAAAGAGGGTAAATGTGTTATACAGGCCAAGGTTTTCATCATCAACAGGCTGCATGCAGTTAAAGGCACACAGCATCCAGCCACATACTTGGTGGAACAGAGGCAAATTTCTTTAACATTCAGAAACCCCTACATATCCATCAGGAACATCAATTAAGAGAAAGCAAACTACCCATTAGAAAAATGAAGACTAAAACCAGCAAAAGAATGCAAAAGGCCAGTACCCAAATATACTCAGGATCACTTAATTAAGACAAAGCAAAACAACCAGACACCATTGTCACCTATCATATTAACAAAAATTAAGACCAATAATACCCAGTCAGCAGAAGTGGGGAGAAACAGGCAGTCATGTACACTATTGACAGAAGTATAAATTGGGCAATTAACAATACTGAAAATCTAAATACAAAATTCAACTACATTAAGTCAACTTCTGCCCATCAAAAGTCTCCATTTAAAAAGTGAAAAAATGGGGCGCCTGGGTGGCTCAATGGGTTAAAGCCTCTGCCTTCGGCTCAGGTCATGGTTCCAGGGTCCTGGGATGGAGCCCCGCATCGGGCTCTCTGCTCAGCGGGGAGCCTGCTTCCCTTCTTCTCTCTGCCTGCCTCTCTGCCTACTTGCAATCTCTGTCAAATAAATAAATAAAATCTTTAAAAAAATAAAAATAAAATAAAACTTAAAAGTGAAAAAATAATCCGGGTGCCTGGCTGGCTCAGCCTGTACAAGTGTGGGACTCTTGATCTCGGGGTTGTGAGTTTGAGCCCCATGATGGATATAGAGATTACTTTAAAATGGGGTCTTTGAGGGATGCCTGGGTGGCTCAGTTGGATAAACTTCTGCCTTCGGCTCACGTCATGGTACCAGGGTCCTGGGATTGAGTGTCCCATGGGGACACATGGGGCTCCCTGCTCAGGAGGGAGTCTACTTCTTCTTTTGCCCCTCCCCACCTCATACATATGCAATCTCTCTCTCTCTCTCTCTCTCTCTTTCTCAAATAAGTAAAATCTTTTTTTTAAATGGCGTCTTTGAGAGGCACCTGGGTGGCTCAGTCACTTAAGCATTCGACTCCTGATTTCAGCTCAGGTCTCAATCTCAGGGTGGAAGGTCCAGGCCCCCGAATTGGGCTCCATGCTTGGTATGGAGGCTGCTAGAAAGAAAGTGGGGGGTGGATCTTTGCAGAAAAAAGTGAAAAGACAATCAAATACTGGGGAAAAGATATTATTTAATTCATAACAGACCAGTAAGCACAAAATATAATGAAATTATATAAGTCAACAAGGAAAGGACAAACACTCCAACAGAAAAAAAATGGGCAAAAGCCATTTACATAAGAGGAAACATGCACAGCCACAAAATATATGAAAAGACGCCCAATCTCACTAGTAAACAGAGAAATGTAAACAAAAACTACAAGTTCACATCTATCAAATATGCGAAAATTAAAAGGTTGGACAATACCCAGTGTTAGTGAACATGTGGGAAAACTAAAGACAGGTTTAAGAGTGTAAAACCATGTTGAAGAACAGCTTCTGAAATCATCAAAGGTTCTCCTATTCCCAGAACCAACCATTCCCTCCTAGGCAAATAAATACCCTAGACAAGTCCCCACATACTGACAACAGAGAGATACATACAGGAATGTTCATAGTAGGGGCTCCCAGTTGGCTCAGTGGATAGAGCACACCACTCTTGTTCTCAGGGTTCTAAGTTTGAGCCCCATGCTAGGTGTAGAGATTACTTAAAAATAAATGTCTAAAAAAATGTTTATAGCAGCATTGTTTATGGCAGAAAAAAAACTGATACAGCCTTACTGTCCATTAAGAAAATGGATACATAAGTTGTAGTATATTCATGTAATTTGAAGTTATTTGGTACTGAAAAGGAATTAACTCAAAAATGGTATACAGATGGAAGAATGTCAGAAATATAATACTGAGGAAAAGATGCAAGTCGCAGCAGAATATATACAGCAAAGTACCCTTAATATGCCATGTAAGAGCATTCCAATTGTTGCATGAAAATAATAAATACCAATTCAGGATCCTGGCATCCTTTAGATGGATTGGAACGGATGACAAGCAGGACTGTACAAAGGAACATTTCCTTGTGTGGACAATGCTGTTTTTTAAGTTCTTTTTATTCTTTATGTCTTTTTCTTTATGTATGTTTTAACTAGTACAGAATAATTTTTTTTGATTTAACATATATATACTTTCACTTAATTCCACTGCTAGGAATTTATCTTACATATGTATTAGCATATGCACAAGTATGCAACAATATATACAAAGATGCTTTTTGTAGCAGCTTGTAAGCGGGGGGGGGGGGGGGGAGGGAAACAACACAATTTGGGAATATTATATGCAATGTTCAATGAAACACCAGAGCTAGACAATCATTAAAAATGAGATAGGCCTGTATGTCAACATACATATTTAAGTGGGAAAAAAAATGTAGGACTAGACCATTTGTGGAAAAATATTAGATTAGCTGTATAGACACACACATATGTAAAACAAAAAATTTATGGGTCACAAGAGACCATTAACTTCAGTCATCTCAGAGGAATAAGAATGGGTAATGAGAGGGGACTTTTCATTTTACACCCTTCAGAGTGATTTCCATTTCTATTTTTACCATTAATGTGTATTACCTTTGTAATGCAAATAGATAAAGCAGTGGAAAAAATAAATAACAGCATAAGATTAGGATGTTGGTTGGCTGGGATTTTATTTTAACGGTAAAAATCATGAAATTCTTTTAATCATTTTTATAATGCTTAACCCCTGGGGAACTGGTACCACTCAGAGAGATGACTCCTACCGGACCGGTGGCTGCTTTGTACAGGACAATGATTAGTACTGTAGTTAGAGTACATTATCTGTGGCTCTTCCACAGATTTATGTAACTATCTGCAGCACATGCCACCAATATTTGATTTATCTCAAGTCAACATTCTAAGAAACCATAAACTTTTTTTTTTTAATACCAAAGAGTTTGCCTTTCAAGAAACATACTCAACGAGGAAATAAAGACCCAAAAGCACATTAGCAGAGCAGGCCGGTACACCCCAGCCGAGGTGGTTCCCAAGCCCTGGTGACATGGGGTGCTGTTGTTAGGGTCTGACCAGAGAGGGCAACCTGGCCCTCTGCCTCCAAGCGGTGCTGGTTCCGCTAAGCTTGTCCACACCCCCAGCCGCCAAAACACAGGTAGGGCCAACCTGCTGGCATCACCATTAGAGACTACACGTGGCTCACATGATGAGCACAGCCACAGGTCCACAAAGCCTTCTTGGGCTCCAGCCTGGCCTCTGAAGTCGGGAAGTTTGTAGCTAAAAAGGAAGAGAAAAAAGCTGAGTGTAGAGAAAGAGGCTTTAAGTGCTTCTGGGTTGCCCCAGAAGCAAAGTTCCATTGCCCAGACAGGCCCAGGGGGCCAGGAGTGGAAGCAGAGCTGAGCCATGGACACTCAGAACTTCCCCCACTCCACTGAAGCCAGAACTCTAGTTTTTTATCTATTTTATTTGACTGCCAGGTAAAATTTACTTCTAAAAAGAAGAGCCTAAAAATAAAAGTTTGGAAATCTTTGACCTATACCGTATAGATAGACAGGTGTTTCTCTAACATAATGACAAAACTTTTTTTTTTTTTAAAGATTTTTTTTTTATTTATTAGTTAGAGAGAGAGAGAGAGAGCGCGAGCACAGGCAGACAGAGAGGCAGGCAAAGGCAGAGGGAGAAGCAGGCTCCCTGCCGAGCAAGGAGCCCGATGCGGGACTCGATCCCAGGACGCTGGGATCATGACCTGAGCCGAAGGCAGCTGCTTAACCAACTGAGCCACCCAGGCGTCCCCATAATGACAAAACTTTTAACAACCATTCTTCTATTTCTTCAACTATAGGTGTGAGGAGGGACCTCATAATTCCTACCCTCCTGAACCTTGCAGGCTACTGGAAAGATCAAATGAGCTAATAGTCATCTTCAACTAAGAGGCCCTTAGGAAACAAATTTATTATTTCCTTCCTTTATTAATGGAAGGTATATCCGGTTCAAATAATTAGACATGCAAGCAAGACTGTTTCTTCTAGAAGGAAAAGGAGAATCAACAACAACCACAGAACAAGGAGAAAGACAAGGACAGGGGGTGGGGGGAGCAGAAGGGGGTTTAAGAAGAAGAAAAACAACAGCAACAGCAGCCCAGTTAAATTTTCAAAGAGAGAACTATACTCTGTTCAAGTGCCTGCGACTTCAAGGAAATGAGGGAGGGGACAGGAAGGGAGAGAAGTGCGGAGAGAAGTGCGGAGAGAAGGATACTTGCTTTAAGCACTTGCAGTGTGCCAAGCACCGTGCCGTGTTCAAGATGCTTCCTATGTCTCCTTTAATCCAAACAGAATAAGATGAAGGTATTATCATCCCCATTTTACAGATCAGAAAGTTTAGAGAGAGTAAACAACTTAACCAAGTTCAGTGGTTTACTCTACTCACCCAGGTCAGTGCATATTCCCTCCACAGCCTGGCCACCGGAGGCTCCTCCCAAACGTGGGTGTTCCCTGGCCCTCTTTCTCTTTTTCCCTTTCTGTTAGCTTCCTTTCAGATCTGTAGTAGCTCTTTCATCCTTTGGGTTATTTCCTCCGTGTTGTTCTTCTGTCCTGATCTCCAGCCCCCTGGACAGTTCCCAGCTGAGACCCCACTGTCCTTACAAAGGACAGCTCTAAAGGCGGCTCCTCCCCTTGCGATGACACACCCTCTCCACCTGGGGGTGGCCCTCTTCTCCCTGCCTCCCAAACTCAAAATCGCCATCACTTTTGGTCATTTCTCTCCTCCCCAAATACACAATCGCTCGACTATCTTCATTCCTTCTTAAAAATATCTCCTACCTCTCACTTTTCATTTCTACTTTTTCTCTCAACATCCTAGCACTGTGAACCTTTGTGTCTGCCTGGTTTCCGCAGAAGCTACCAGCTGGTTCCTTCAGGGCTTCCAGATTAGGCTGTGTGCGCTGCTGCCAGACGCCTGGCACCACCTACCTGCCCTGCACCTTCAGAGGGTCCCACACTGCCTTTGTCAAATCACATCTGCCCAGGCCTGCACTCCGGGCTGCCCACATCTGACCCCTAGGGCTTTCCAGCCTCAGGCCCGACTCCTCCATTCTCCAGTTCCTCCCTTTATCCAAAAGGACTGCTCACTGCACAACATCCTAACACCCTGCTCCTTTCCTCCCAGCCCCACTTGTGGCCCCCAGGCCCCCCACAGGCCGACCCCTCCTCCCTCCTGCTTTCACCTAGCCCTCCCTGGAAGCCTGCACGACTCATTATCTGTACTATTCAAGGGGCAGTAATTGCCTACTGCCTGGAACAGCATTGAAATGGACCAGTGCTATTTCAAATCTCCCAAGTCTGTATCTCATCGCCCAAACAGTAAAAAGCACTTGAAAGTGAAGACTAACAGGTCTTGGTTTCTCCCTGCAGTGCCTAATACTTAGATAGTAGGTGCTTAATACCTGTGTTGATTTTTTTCCCCACATATGTTGGCCTCAAACAAATAGCCAGGGCTGGTGAGAATAAAAAGCATCAGGCTTAGAAGGCTGATTTTGGCCACACAGATCTCCCACAAGTCAGTTTCATCTTAACCCCTCGGTTCAAGATCCCTCACAGGCATCCTGACCTGCCGTCTCCAGAGAGGGCTCTGACCGACCTCGCCGGCCGGGGACTGCCTGCTCATTGGGTGATCAAATTTCCAGGTCCTTCCCCGGTTTCCAGCTAAAACGACACGTCCCCGGGGTGGTGATGGATGGGGGGCTCTCCCCAGACCGGGAGCCCTGGCACCCTCGGGGGTGAAGCCCCCTCCAGTGCAGCTCAGGGGCCGGCAGAAGCACCCCGGGGCACCCGGCCCTGTGGGGAGAAAGAAGACACTGCACCTTTAAGTCTGCAGCCAGTGGAGAAAAACAAGCTGTGATTTATATAAGCGGGAAAATCATGTGATTTGCGGGAACGCTCCCTCCTCCTCCGGCCCCCTCCCCGCGTCGCCTCCAGCCCTTCCCAGAGGGGCCCGGCCGCGGGACTCCCTCCCCAGCGCTCCCTTCCCGCGGCGCTGCCCCGGGGGCCCCCGATGCCCGGGCTGGCCGGCGATGGGCCCGGCGGGGCGGGTCGCGTTCGGCAGCGCGGGCAGGAGGCGTCCCCGCCCACGCCCCCGCGGCCCGCGCGTCCCCTCCCGGGGCCCCCTCGGCCTGCCACCCGCCGCCCAGAGTGTGCGTGGAGAAACTGAGGCTTCCCCCCAACTTCTCGCGGAGGGGGCAAAGCCGGGGCCCTCACGGCCCGGCTTCTGCGTCCTGGAACACCCAGCATGCGGGGGTGGGGGCGACGATTGAAGAAATAATTTGGTAGGGACGGCTGGATGAAAATCAGCCATTTCTAGAGCGGAGAGGTGCTCGAGTTTAGTCCAGAGGACCTAGCTTGGCCGGGGGGGGGGGGGGGGGGACCTAAGTGGCCTTTTCAGACAGAGCCAAGGAAAATAAATACAAGATTTGGAGGCCATAAGAACCAGCACAGATCTTTCAAATATTAGAAGGAGGGTATGCAGCTACAAGGAGATCACGCCCACGCGGAGTTAACTCTGACAGCTTCTGAAGGAAAGGAAATGTTTAGACCCTCCTGAGTTGAGCGGGCAGATCTTAAGAGGTCATCTCAGCCATCTCTGTCTCTGGAAGACTGTACCAAGCCCTTCCAGGAAGGGCTTACAGTGGGAGAGTAAGGTTAAAGATCACTTCCAAAAACAAGCCCAGGAGAGGCTGGGGGGCATTCTGGGGGCAAAGAGCGGGGAGGAGAGGTGAGATCTCTCTGGGGGCAGCACCCTTTCCATAACCAGGAAGATGGGCTCTGAAATTGTCCCAGGAAGGCAACCCATAGCTTCCCTGAGTACCCAATTTCAAGGATTAAACCTTGTCAGAAATAAGGCTTAAATTCCACTTTATTTCCCTCCATTGGTCATCTGCTGGGTTGGACCATAAGCCCCAAGCTGTCACCTAGAGGAGGTTACAATGCATCCTCTTGTCCTGACCCCTGCCAAGCTGGGCAGAGCTGGGCGAATTCCAGTCCACCCTCTGCATCCCACAGCCAGGTAGGCCCTCCTCCAGGCTCCCTTCCTTCCCACATGGAGGGTCTTTATGCTGAGATCATTTCCAAAACAGTGCCTCAGTGCCCTGTGTCACACCAACAGAAGATCCTTCCCGAAGGGGAAAGCACAAGGTAGGCAAATATTCTCCATTAGTTTTAAATCCCAACGAAGAAAAATTTCAGGTAACTTGGGGATTCAAGCGAGCACTCCATGGGTTCATTCAGTTATGTAGTGAGTGCCTTCTATGTGCCTGGTGCCCAGATGGGGAACTAGAGGCACAGAGGGAGCAAGACAGACACTGCCCCCCAACAAAGAGCCGAAAGCCCTGTCTGCTCCCCCACTCCACCTCCCAGAAAGACCTTCCTCTCCTCCACCAGCGTCCACTCCTCCACCAGCATGTGTATGTCCCCTCCCCAGTCCCCACCCAGCGGGTGCTGTCCCCAAGTCCAGCTGCATGTGTCTCGGGAATCAAGAGCTGCTTCTATCAGAAGGCGCTAACTCTGGTGATTGGGTGGCGGGTTTAAGAAGTAACCCAAAGGCCTGTCCAGAAAATGAGATCAAAGTTGGCAGCCTCCTGGGCCCCTCCCCAAATTTATAATTTCAGGCCCCACCTCACTCAGTGCCACTTGCTCTCTCGCTCTCTCTCTCGCTCTCTCTCTCTCTCTCTCTACTCTTTTTCTGCTAGGCTGGCTGACTGCTCTTCTAGGTCTGCTCTTCCCTAAGCTTCCAGAGCCCTCCCTGACCAGCCCAGGTGCCTTCGTCCTAAGGCAGCTTTAGCTGCTTCCACAGCGGGCCTGAGCCTTCCCTCAGCCCTGCCCAGATGCCCAGCCCAGATCTCTCAGCAATGAGGCTCCCCGTGGGGGGACTCAGACGTTCACCCTTAACCACAGGCCTGTTGACCACGACCTCGACCTTCCGACCCTCCCAGACCACGCCAGCCCCTGCCTTCACACAGGCTTTTCCTGAGTTTTCCTGTTTCTGGCTTCCCTCAGTCATTCACAAGCCCAGCCTGATAACGTGCAAAGGGAAACCTGGCAATAAGCCTGTGGTGAGCGATCATTTTAGATGAACAAACAGAAATTATGGCTCCAAGCTGAAAACACCCTGCAAACCACACGCTCTGTTACTTTCAAAGAAGCCAGATTAGACCCCTGAGTTTTCTTTAAAATGCACCAAGGAGTGCAATGAGTGAATGGGTAAAATCAGCTCATCTCGGACACTCAGGAAATGGGGCCTCTGAAGAAAAAAGGCAACCCAGCCCCTGCCAAATTCCATTCTGTTTCAAATTAGCCTTCCAGCAAAGGGGGGGGGGGTTGCTATACTAGCCGGTCTCTAAGAGGTCTCTTAAGATCCTCCTCTCGCTGAAGCTCTGAGGCTCTACAGTTACCCGCCCCCCAACCAAAACAACCTTTAGAACCCTCCAGCTGTCCTGAGTAGAAAATGCGTTTGTACTCCAGGCCTAGGTCGACAGCTGAAGCTCAGAATTGGGCTTTCACTGCTGCTTTTTCAAGCCCGTTTCCTCTTTCTCCTTTCCCTGAAAGGGCCTCTGGTCTTTCCCAAGCTGCCAGAGGAGAAGAGAACACACAGCTTCCCCAGAGCAGAGGGGCCCGCCAGAGGGAAAGCTGGCCCAGCCCCAGCACAGGCTCGCCTCGGATTCTGTAGGGACATTCCTCCCTCCCAATGGGCAGGGAACTTCTGGAACTTCTAAAGAGCGTATCCTCTGGCCAGCCCAAGCGCATGGCATCCTGCACCCTAGTTTGCAAGCTTTTAGTGGCAACTAACACATTTGGCAAACATTCCTCAAGTGTGAGCCAAGCCAGGCCCTTTTCCCCAGGACCCACTGATGAAGGGTTACTGGGCCGGGACAAAAACGAGGACCAGCCAGACAAGCCGTGAGCCTTGGTTCTCTGGGCCAAGACTGGAGAGGACCGGGGGGAAATGTCCTCGGTCGGCCTCACCGCCACCACACAGGCTGGTCCCAAGATCTCAGGGCGCATCACTAATTCCAGGCAGGGCTCCACCCCAGCCCACGTTCAGCCCAGGACCGGTCAGGAAAACTCCAAGCATTCCCAGCAACGTGAAGCTTGCTCTCCATGCCAGGCTTCTCTGGGGTCTCTGGGTGGGAGGAGCCAGACCCTCTCACTGGGCTCTTGCTGTGTCAAGGAGGTCCAGAAAGCATCCATCTCCATTGGAGCTGGTCACAGCCCCAGCTCTCTGCTTTCAGATGATTTTAAAGAGAATGGTGTTTTGAAAGCTCAAGACATGTTCTGGGCTGGGTTTTGGTTCTTTTTTTATATATATATAATTTTTTTTAAGATTTCATTTATTTATTTGACAGACAGAGATCACAAGCAGGCAGAGAGGCAGGCAGAGAGAGAGAGGAGGAAGCAGGCTCCCTGCAAGCAGAGAGCCCGATGTGGGGCTCGAACCCAGGACCCTGGGATCATGACCTGAGCCGAAGGCAGAGGCTTTAACCCACTGAGCCACCCAGGCACCCCTGGGCTTTGGTTCTAACTCCATCTCCATCTTTCAAAACACAGTAACCTTCCCCATGCATACAGAAATCCCAAAGGCAGTGAGCTGAGCTGAGGGGACCCCTGCTTCCTAAATTACCCAGCTGTGCCCTGGCTAGATCTTGCCACTAGGTTCCCAGGAAGAGAAGATCCACATCCACGCCTTCCTTCCAGTTGTCTACCTGGAATGCCTGCCACCTAATACTCAAAGAAAATGACTTGAGCCCCATCCCACTTACTGTAGGGACTCCATCATTGTGTCCCCCCAACCTCACGATCCTCCTAGCCTCCTGCCCCCAACACCATCTCTGTCCCCAGAGTTTGCAGAGGGTCTATGCTTCCTCTGGTGAATTCTGGCTCTGATTCCCTGCTTTTCTGTCTCCATCTGCGTCTCACCGCTGCAGCCACTGCCCCCCGCCTCCTGGCACTGCCCCCTTGTTCCCTTCCTAATCCCACAGCTGCCCCTGCACCCGCAGAAGGCTGAAGGACACAGAAGCAGATATTGACTCAAAGTTTGGGGTAACGAAGGGGGACCACAGCAAGCACATTCAGATCCACACATAGACATTACTCCCCTAAAACTTCATCAACCACTCCCCTGCCTCGAAATATTTCTCGCTTCATCCTAAGTCCCAGCATATCCTATCTTCTCCAGCCTCTTCTCTTCCAGACCCTTCTACCCGAATTCCAAGGTCCTGTGGATTTCTCCTGCAGAACTATTTGTATTGCCTTCTTCATGGTCAGAGGACCACACTGTTCTCGCTGGAGTAGCTTCCCCATCAGAGTCCATCATAGCATAAACCTCAAAAAGGAGGCATCTACCTCCCAGAGAGGACACTACCCCTCCCCTGGGATGATAAAGTACAGCACTCTGTTTTCTATGTAACACTTTCTTCCTATCCACCCGCCACCACCACCCCCTTACATCTGGTACCCCTGACAGTCAAGAAATCCACCCCAAATCACTCCTGTTCTTTCTCTCCCTGTTTTGTTCTCTTGGTTTTGTTTTTGTTTTTCTACTTCTCTCTGGGCATCGGGTGCTGCTCACCTGCACCACCTCTGTTGTCGTTGAAAGTAATGAGCCAATTAAAAATAAGCATAAGGCAGACACAAAAGGGCAAATATTGTAAGATTCCACTTACAGGATGAATCCAGAGGAGTCAAATTCCCAGAGACAGAAAGTAGATTAGCGGTTGCCGGGGGCTGGGGAGAGGGGAGAATGGGAATTACTATGTAGTGGGTATGGAGTTTCAGTTTAGGAAGATGAAAAAGGTTTTGAAGATGGGTAGTAGTGATGGTCACCCAGCAACAAATAAATAAATAAATGGATAAAATCTTTAAAAAACAATAAATAAATAAAGGGAGCACCCTCACCTGCTCTCGGACTCAGTGTCTCTGCTGACCCTGACCATCTTGCTGGAGGCATATGCTTCCTTCTCAATTGGGGGGAAAACAGAAGAACCACAAGGGGGTCACCATTGGAACAGGAGGCTTTAGACTTTGGTTCTAAACCTAGTTCAATCATTCATTAGCTGTGTACTCTTGGACAAGTTATTTCATCTGTCTCCATCTCCTTAGAAAGAAAGTGGAGAAGACCATAGCCGGCCTTGAGTGAGATAACGGATGGGAACACACTTTGAGAAGTGTGCGCAAGCTGGTCTCATCATCTCTCATTTCACTTTGTCAGACTAAAAACACCTCAAACGTAAGAAGCTGCTACTTAAAATAAGGAGGTATACAAGTAAGCCTAAAATAATACTTTGATTTTCAGTCAACATCCCAAAATCATCATCCTCATCCAACGCACAATGGAGCAAATCTTTCATGGGCTGCTCTCTGCTACAGAAGCCCCCTTTTGCTGAAATACGTATTTTCTCCATGATTAGCCTTTATTCCGAGCCAGCCTCCAGCTTTGCCCACAGGATGCGTGTAGCACTGTCTGGATGAAGTGTGGAATCGGGTTCCAAGGGGGAGCACAGCTGGGGCGGGGAGTAGGAGAGACACCAGGGAGAAGAGGTGTAGCCCATGAGCACACATTCGAAAATGGTACCTTCTATAATAATGTTCAAAGTACTCTCAGTACACTGACATGGCTGTTGAAAGACTGATGGAAAGGGGCCAACACAAATAGGGCTACCACAGACCACAAACCCCATAAAGAAGGTGTTCCAAAGGTAGCTTCAGTTGGCCAAGTTGGCTGCCCCTCAGTCTGACCACCAGCTGGCTTCCCTGTGGCTAGAGCCCCCCACCCCTGGCTCAGCTTACACCCGATGTAAGAGGCAGCTTGCTCGCCCTTTCTTCCTTTCGGTCCTTTAGTATTTTATTTTTTTAAGTAATCTCTACACCCAACATGGGGCTTGAACCCACAATCCCAAGATCAAGAGTTGCACACTCCACCGACTGAGCCAGCCAGGAGTCCCAAGCACTTCTTTCCAATAAATTTTCTCTTTCCCTCAGGCCTGAGGAGGACATTCGGGCCACCCACGGCCCAGGTAAGGCCACACCTGACCTTTTCCCTTCCTTTTGCCACCCTACCTCATACAACCCTTTCTGGTCCTTCTCTCAGCCTCCCCTTCCCTTTGAGGAGAGACTCAACGGCCCCTCCCCACCTCCATAGAACATCCTAAAGGGAGAGGTCCCAGGACTCCCGGTCTCTGGCCTCTGCTGTGCCTCAGGACCAGCTCAGGCGCTTCACAGGGACCCAGCTGAGCCCAGATGGAAGTCATCTGCTTAAGGCTTCATACTGATTTCACCAATAATTACGTTATGCTCATCCACACCCATTCCCACATCACCTCCACCCGAGTCCCCTTCCCACTCACTCAGGCAGTGCCAAGAAGTGAAAATGGAAGCAGGCCTGAAGGAACCCGGGCGGGCAATCTGGGGACACAACCAGAGCCCTGGGCTCAGACCACGTCCAAGTGCAGGCTTCTGACCACACACCACCCGGCCTTCTGTGCAGCCAGAACCGCCCAACTGCAGGATCTGTACCGCCAAGGAGCCAATGTTCCCTTAAAGCACAGGAAGGGGTCTGCAGAGGTTTCTGGGGAAGCTGGCTCCCTCTGGAGTGGCCTGTTTCCCTTCCCTCCTCTGGGCCTTGTGGGCACTTGGGGAGACTCTCCTTGCTGCTGGCCCAGAGCCCTCACCCCACAGCCAGCCAGAGGCATCTGCGGGTCTCCACCCCTCAGATCCAAGGACCCCAGGGGGCGGGGGTTGTTGTGAGGCACTCAGAATGTCACCAGGAATGCCAAAACAACCTTTCCCATTTTGTGGGCTTTTACCTTCTCTTAGTACCCAGGCAGAGCAGACTAAGGGGACTTTGATCCCAGGGGCACCTAGTAGAGTAAATAGGGCCTCATCCCAGACTCCTCTCCACCCTTCTTCTCCAAGGTGGCCTGTGTGAGAGAGAGCTGCTCCACAGGACCACACCTTCCTGGGAGCTCAAGAGCAGCCAGGGTGGGTGGGGAGAGGGGACCTGAGCAGTCACTCAGCTGGGAGCTCTCTGGTGGGGGGAGGGAACTCAAGAACCCCCTGCCCCTTCCAGAAAGAGCTAGAGTGGTTCCTCACAAAAAACCGTGAAGTGTCAACAACGTGACACTAGCCCAGCCTGAGATGTCTGAGCCACCGGCTGCTCTCAACTCCTCCCTGGAGGCTGGGGTGGCTGGTGCGGGCGGAGTACTGTCCGCCCCACCAAGACGCAGGCCCTAGCACACCCCAGCCTCCTCTCCCCCGGCTTTGAGGAACCGCAGCTCCAGCTTCCCCAGTCTTTGCCCTCACAAAGGCACCCTCTGTCACAGCCTCCCCGAGAACAGGCCTCCCACTCCCCCCACCACACACATGCACTTCCTCCAGGAGCAGATTCCAAGCTGAGTTAATGTCGGATACTGTCTCCCAACAACATGCTGGAACAAAGGCTGCACATGACTAACCGCGTTGGGGCGCTTGTCAGGGCTCAGGCAAACGTAATTATAGGGAGGGCAGAGCTGCTCTCCGCAGCCACACCTGGCCTACAGTAAACAGCACTTCTCCCTGTCGAGCTGGGGGGAGCTGAGAGACAGGGAGGCGACAAACCACAATTTGAATCATTTGGAGAGAAGCTATAAATATAATAATGAGTCATTTGTAAAATATAATTTCATCCAAAAGCCTGGAAAAAAAAATGGGAAAGAAGTTCTTATGCTATTTCAGGCTAAATTGTTCAAGGGTGTTCTGCCAGAACCTGGGGAGGGGCCCCAGCTGCCCACCAAGAGCGAGGCTGGGCTTCACATCCGGGCCTTCCCAGGCCCTCCTCCTGGCAGGGTGCTGCCTTAGGCACCCCCTTCCCCAGTTCTCTCCTAATATTCTGGGATCGGAATGCTCGCCATTCAGAGCTTTCTGTTGGAGAGCTGATAAGAATCATGGACAAGCAGCCCAGCGTCCAGGCTGTGCAGCTGAGAACAGTTTAGGGCCAGCTTGCTATTGTTTTTGGCAAACTCTTACCCAGCCCTGGGGCCCAAACAGCCCTCGTGTACACCGTGGCTTTTCCAGCGTGGTTCCAAGGTCTCTTCCAGAGCGCCAGAAAGCCTCCAGTCCTCAGCCCCAGCTGGCCTAGAGGGAAAGGAAGAGCCGCACAAAGCTCAGTCTGGGGAGTGGGCTGACACTGGCCTGGACCCAGGTCTCTGCTGCTGTTCAGGGGAGTGGCAAAGAGCGTGAGCTCTGGAACTAGATTATCCCTAGGTTCAGTTACAACTGGGCCACTTACTATCTGTGTGACCTCAAGTAATTAACTTCTCTCTAGGCTGTTACCTCATCTCTTTGATGGGTTTAATAACAGTAACTTCCTCAAAGGGTTGTTGAGGAGATGAAATGAATATGTAAAACACCTAGAAGAGGGCCCAGCATAATGAGGTACCATTAAGCTCATAAGATTCTTGTTGTCTCTCACTGACCATGTGGTGCAACAATGAACCACAGAGCAGGGGCACCTTGGCGTATGTGGTCAACCCTGTGTGATAATGAGTAGGCCAGGGTCAGGTCCCCGGGCCTGTCCTTCAGCCATTTCATCACATCAGCTTTCTTGTTGACCTGAGCAAACTCTGTAGTCTCAGATGCCAGAGCATCCCCTTTCTCCGTCCTTTCTCGAAGCTTTGCCCTCCACCCAGCCTGCAAGGAGCATGAGGGGAGGAAGGCAGCATGCCCCTCGATGTTTAGAGCCTGAAGTCAAGTGGCACTTTGAAGGCTCTGAATGCACACTGAGCTCTAACCCTAGCCTCTGCTGCTCTTCTCCCTCCTTTCTTTCCTCTTCTTCTCTTTGCTAGGTCTCCCCATCTTGGTCTTCCCCTCCCCCCGGGGCAGACCTGGGAGGTAGGGATGAGATTAGGGCCCTCAAAGCCTCTGTCCCATCCATGCTGCTCAGTCCTTGTCCCTTGTTGCTGAGAATGGCCTTGACAACCCTCAGGACTTCCTCCCAAGGTGGCCTCTACACCCAGGAGGCCAGAAAACATTGACATAAATAGTCTCCATGTCAATTACTCAGTCTCCTCCTGCCTCCAAAACCAGAGCAGCAGAGCCAGCCCAAACCTGGAGGTAAGAGAGGACATGTATGCAGCAGGAAGCTGCCAGACTGCTCCCTTCTCACGAGAGGGCACGCCTTGGCCCTTGCTGTCCCCACCCACTGGAGTGAACTTCCTCCTCTCCTGGCCTGGCTCACTTTTTTTTTCCTCCAATAATTCCTTCATATATTTGTTAGTGTTCACATGCTCCTGAATGCCACCTAGTTTTTCCCTTTTCGGTTAAAATTAGGGATCTAAATAAGAACCACATGTTGTGATCAACTGATGTGTTAAGTCCCTCGCTGTCTATAGATCCCCCTTCACATAACTGTCACTCTTTCTCATTCTATCTCCTTGCAAGTTTGTTTGTTTCCTTGTTTGTTTGTTTTTGATTTTAAAAAATCTGGTGGTTTATCCTATAGAATTTCCTAAATCTGGGTTTGTTTGTTTGTTTACTAAAACCAAGTGGTGTCACATAAATGTTTTCCTGCCCCTTCTAAATCCTGTAAATTGGTAGTTAGATCTAGAATCAGGTTCGACTATTATGACCACTTTTTTTCTGCTTTTTGGTCAAGGTTTCTTTACACAGGTGGTGAAGTGTGTCTCTATTGATGTATGTGATATCTGGTTGTCTCCCTTTTTGTCATACTGTCAGCCATTGTTCATGCTTGCCTAGATCCACTATTCTTTAGGGGTTTCAAAATTGTGATATCCTAATGATACTACTCTTCTTCATCTGTTAGATGACACACCTCAATTCTAGTGCTCTTAATTGCCTCGTGTAGATCCAGACTTTGATTCAGTATAATTTTCCTTCTGCTTGAAGGATTTTGTCAACATTTCCTATAGTGTAAGTTCGGTGGTAATGAATTTTTTCGCATTTTGTCTGAAATGTCACTTTAATTTCTGAAAGTTATTTTTGTTGGGTATAAAATTCTAGAGTGACCTTTATTTCTCTCAGTACTTTAAAGATGTTGTTCGATTGACTCCTGGCTTCCATTACTCTTAAAAGAAGTCTGCTGTCATTTTTATCTTTGTTTCTTTATACATGGTGTCTTTTTTCCCTGTGTCGGCTTGTAAGAGATTCTATTTAGTACTGCTTTTAAGCAGTTTGATTATGATGTGCCTTTATACAGCTCAGTTTCTTGTGCTAGGGGTTCGTTTATAGTTTTCATGAAATTTGGAATATATTGGGTCATTTTTTTAAACTTTATTAACTTATTTACTTTTAAGTAATCTCTACACCCAACATGGGGATCAAACTCACAACCCTGAGATGAGCAGTCTCATGCTCTTCCAACTTAGCCAGCCAGGCTAATAGCCCTGGCCATTATATTTTTTATTATATTTTCTGCCCTCCTCCTTTTTTCTGAGACTCCAATTACACATATGTTAGGCCCCAGGAGTTTTCTCAGAAATTACTGATGTTCTGTTTTGTTTTGTTTTTTTCCTTTCCTCAGTCTTTTTTTTTTTTTCCTGTATTTCATTTTGGATAGTCTCTATAATTATGTCTTTACATTTACTAGTGTTTTCCTCCTCAGTGTCTAATTGATGTTAATCCCATCCAGGGTATTTTTGCACTTCATATTGTTTTTCATCTCTAGAAGTTTGATTTGGATCTTTTTGATATCTGCTATGCTTTTACTTAACATGTTCAATCTTTTACTTTCTTGAACATTTATGTCTTTTTTTTTTGTTAAACATTATATGTCTTTGTCAATTAATGTCTACTAATGTCCTTATTCTAACATCTATGTCATTTCTGGGTCTGCTTCCATTGATTGATTTCTTTCTTTTGTCATAGGTCATATTTTCTTGATTATTTGTATACCTAGTGATTTTGGACTGAATAGCAAACATTGTGAATTTTATCTTGGTAGATGCTGGACATGTTTGTATTCCTATAAATACCCTTGAGCTTTGTTTTGGGACACAGTTAAGTTACTTGAAAACAGTTTGATACTTTTAAGGCTTGTTTTTAAGTTTTGTTAGTTGGAACCAGCATATTCCTTAGTCAAGAGTTAATTTTGCCCCACGACCGAGGTAATCCCCTTCTGAGTATTCTGTCTGATGTCTTGTGATATATGAGGTTTGCCATTCTGGCTAGTGAAGACAAATTATTCTTTGCCTTGTGTGAGCTCCAGATATTATTTCCTGTGTTCCTTTTCTCATGGTTGTTTCCCTCACTCAGGTGGTTTCCATATACACATGCTCTAACCAATACTCAGCAAAAGATTCAAAGGAACCCTCGGAAGATTTCTGGATATCTCTTTCTCTATTTCCCTCTCTCTCTCATCCTTCCCTCTTCCATGCCTCACTCTTCTCTGATATTCTTCCCTGAAAACTGTAGCTGCCTTGACCTCCCCAGATTCCCTGGTCCATCTCCTCAACTCTGAAAAACTGTTGAACTCCACCTGTGTCATCCTCTTTGTGTTACACCCTGGGAACTCTCTCAAGACAGTAGGCTGAAGCAATTGCAGGGCTCACTTGGGTTGTTTTCCCTCTCTTGAGGACCATTGTCCTGTGCTGATGTCCAAAACCATTGTTTCACATATATTGTACAACTTTCTCATTGCTTCAGGTGGTAGGGTAAGTTCCACCCCTGTTATTCCATCTTGGCCAGAAAATGAAGTTGGCTTGGTTAACTTCTACTTCAGTTTATATATTCAGCCCAGGACCCTACTCCAAGAAGATTTCCCTATACCCTACCATTATCTCCACCACTCCAAATTGTGTATCCCTCCTTAGTGAGCTTGTAATACCCTGCCTATGGGCATGATTATTGTTCATGAGTCTCTGCAGGACCACTATGGTCCTTTCTGGTCTGTGAGCTCATTTGGGGTAGGTTTGTGCCTACACATCTTTGTATCCTTCCTGGTGTCTGGCATACAGTAGGTGCTGAATTAAATGTTTAGGAGTACTAATAAAGAGAAATCTGTGGTCACTTGGCAATCACCAACTAGAACTAAATAACAACACGGCCATACCTATAACTGCTGCATACTGTTAGACCTGCCATAAACTGTGGGCACTAACACTGACAGCTGTCCTCTTGGCACGTCTCTCTTCCTGAGCTGAGCTGGCAGTGTCCAGAACACTCCCAAGAATGTGCTTTTAAATATCCTGACCTTGACAATTCCAAGGCCTTTGATGGTGTGTGAAGTTGAGACACGAGTCACCCAACATGCCAGAAATGTATAATTGCTACACTGAGGCTCTCAGAACACTCCCTGTCCTGAGGTGTGGTAGAAGGAAGAAAATAAACATGAGAAACCCAGTAAACACTCTCTCCAGTATTTGACACATTCCTCACCCCCACAGATGTATCCAGAGCTCTCTGCCTCCATAAGAGGCACTGAGAGAAGATCCCAGATATATTCTCTGTCCGCTCAGTGTCAGGATATGGCTGCCCCAATAGGTGCAAAACAGAATCAAGGAGCAGGAAGCAGGAATTCAGGGAGATCAGTCCCTGGAGTCACAGTCTACACACTTCTCAAAACCACCTTGGCTCTGGAAACCCAGGCTTTTCAGGTCTAGTAGACAAGGCCCTGCCAAGCTCCCTTTCTGTGTGCCCTACACAGTGCAAGATACTGTGAAGACAAAAGAAGTCCTGCTGCCTGTCCATAAAGAATTTAATATTTCCCTAAATGCAATGTCTCTCAAAATGAGGTTCCCTCATCACCTGCTGATGTGAATCATCAGGGACATTTATCAATAATGCTTATTCCTGAGACCAATCTCAGAGGAAAGGAGTCATATTTGAGGGGGATGAAGCCCCAAATTGACACCTTAGATAAAATTCATATGTACGTAAAAACTGCAAGAATTACGGCTTTAGTGTTTTATTTCTATGAAGGTTGATTCACTGTGTTTGGGGACCTAAGAGTTGAAAAGTCTCTAGAAACTGTCATCTGGGCATAGTTTCTTTGGCACTATAACTCCATTGATAGGCTTCTAGTCTATTTGCTTCTGGCATATTCTATGAGCTAGTATATAAAACCAGAGATCTTGCTGAGACTAGTCTGGGTCTGGAGTCCGGTATGAAACAGGCTTTAGCGTTCCTCCAGACATTCAGCCTTACATTTAATTTTGAACTATACCTTAGAACAACTGGGGAGGCACCTTAAGTCTGGTCCTTACCTGTAGCCTAATATCCCACCTACACCTCTATTGGGATTGATAATTCCCTTTGGAGGTGGTAGAAAACAGGAGGTGCTGAAGAAAGGGCTAGGGAGCAGGATTAATCCATATCCCAGTCTTATCTCATGCAATGTATTCCCCTACCCCTGTTTCTGCTTATCGTAACATACCTGGAGGCAAAATTTGGGGGATTTTCCAGTCCTGCCAGTTTCCAGAATCTCAGCTACAGCCACAGCAGGCACATGATCTGCCTCCCAAGATATAATAGGAAACCATATAACTAGCTATATCAGATTACCAATTTCTCAACCCAAGATATAGGGATTCTTACTGCTCTTCATCTTACCTTCTTGGTTGAACCAACTCCACTTTGGGGAGGGGGAGAGCCTCCCTCTTGAAATCCGTCCACACTCATGTTACTAATTTCTGTACTAGTGAGGACTCTTTAGGTTTCAACAAACAAAAATCCAACTCAACCGGCTTAAGCAAGAAAGAGAATGTATTGGTTCACATTACTCTGAAATCCTGAGGAAGAGCTGGTTCTGGGCAATGCTTGATCCAAGAGTTCACACATTGTCACCAAGGACTCAGTTTCCCCTCTTTGCCACACAGCCTTTCATGGTGGTTTCATCACATTTCATATGGTGGCCTTCCAGCAGTTCCAGGACCACTTGACCACTGGAGTCGTCAAGTGGCTCAGCAATTCCAGACTCATGTCTTCATACTTGTAACTGCTTTACAAGTCCTGAGACTCATGTTCTCCCATTTACTTAAAATGGATCAAGTACTCATCCCTGAACCAGCCACTTTGGTCAATGTATTGATGAGCTGAGGGATAGTTGGGGTCAGGAGTCCATCCTACCTGAATCCCTTAGCTGGGAATAAGTGAATCCTCTAAGGGAAACCATGTACTGTGGCAGGTGTAAGGAATAGCTACTGAGTAGACAATAAATAAGGAGTTTAGAAGCCACATATAGAGGGAAACAGACACCTAAATGCTATTATCAAAATAAAGTTAGGACTGTAATAGAAATGGGGATAACATGAACCAGTGGAATAAAAGAAAGTGTGCCTAAGTCTGCCTGGAGGAATATAGAAAGGCTTCTCAAAGGAGGAATAGAAGCTTTCTGGATATGTAGGGAGACAAAGAGTGAAGGAGGGCATTCCAGGCAGAGAAAAAAAGCATGCATGAGGGTCTGGAGGCTGAGAAAGTGAAGCATATTCAGGGCACTCTGAGTCCTGCTGGAGAATAAAGGGGGAGAAGGTGGCTGGGATAGAGAGGAATGCCAGCAGATGGAGCTGGACAGGTAGGCAAGTGCTAAACCCCTTGACCACACTATGGGTTTACACAGCTACCAGGTAGGGGAGAGGGATTTGGATTCTAAAGAGATTTGAACAGAGAAATGACTTGAGACTTTTGTTTTAGGAAAAGGATTCTGGCTACAGAGCACAGGATGTGTTGGAGAGGTGCAAGATCCCAGAACTGGTCCTACCCACTTCCCCATCTCAGTGAATAGCATCGTCACTCTCCATCCGTGGCAATCCTTGGTGTCATTCACCTAACATGTCTAATTCTTCCCCCCAACCCCCCGGCAATCCCATGGTAGGACTGCATGTCCCTGCCCCCTTGAAATGAGGGGAGGCCATGAGACTTGTTTTGGCTAAAGAACACTGAGTATTAAATTTTTTTAAATATTTTATTTATTTATTTGACTGAGAGCAAGCACAAGCAGGGGAAGCAGCAGGCAGAAGGAGAAGCAGGCTTCCCACCAAGCAGGAGCCCAACACAGGATTCAGTCACAGAGCCCTGAGATCATGACTTGAGTCAAAGGCAGATGCTTAACCAACTGAGCCACCCAGGTGCCCCACTGAGTTTTAATTTTAAAGGATTGACCGCATCCCCTTTTGCTGCCTTCAAATGACTATGGAAGCCTGTACTGAGACACAGCCTCTGTCACACTGGTCCCTAATAACAGGAAACTCTCTTTACAATCTGTGATGGCTACACACCAAGAATGAAAAGTAAACCTTTGCTATATTAAGCTACTAAGATTGGGGGCATGTTTGTTGCTACCATAGAGCATAACCCATGCTAACTGATGCACCACCCATTTGCCAAGCCATAAACCTGGGCATCATCACAGACTTCTCCCATGCTCTCATTTCCTACCTCCATGTCCTTCTGAGCCTACCTCTAAATATCTCTCCAATTCATCCATTTCTCTCCGTCCCCACTGCCACTGCCCTAGTCTAGGACTCCATCCTCTCCTGCCTGGTCAACAGCCACCCTCCCCCAACTGCTCTCTTCCTCTAATCTTTCATGATCCACTTACTTCTTTCCATACTTAAAGTGTTCTTACTAAAACTCCAGTTCAGTCCCAATACTCTTCCGCTTTCAATCCTTCAGGTTTCCCATTTACTTTAGAATAAAGTCAATATTCTTTTTTTTTAATAATTTTTTTTAGATTTTTATTTATTTATTTGACAGAGAGAGATCACAAGTAGGCAGAGAGGCAGGCAGAGAGAGGGTGAGGAAGCAGGCTCCCTGCTGAGCAGAGAGCCCGATTCGGGGCTCGATCCCAGGACCCTGAGATCATGACCTGAGCTGAAGGCAGAGGCTTAACCCACTGAGCCACCCAGGTGCCCCTAGAATAAAGTCAATATTCTTAATAAGGTTTTCCAGGTTCTGCATGATTTGGCCACTGTTTACCTCCAATATCTATCTATCTCTCTTTCTCTCTCTCTCTCTCTCTCTCTCTCCTTCACACTTGAAATGAACCAACCTCCCTTCAGTGTCTTAAATTTGCTCGGCTCTTCATGAGTTTTCACACTTGCTCTTCCCTTTGTCTGAAACCTATAAGCTTGGCTAATTCCTACCCAGTCCTCAGAGTCTAGCTTCATCGTCACTCCTTCCGGAAGCTTTCCCTGAGCCTCTGGTACTGGGTGAGATGCCCTTCTGTGCACTCCTTTGTGCTTACAGCACCGTGAACTTTTCATAGCACATAATTTATCTGGTATCCCTGGTACTTAATAAAAGGTTAAGAGATCATCATCATGGTCCTCAAGGAATGACTATCTGTTCTAAGGGGGTGACGGTGGCGGCAAGCAAGGACAAGGGTGCTAAGGGAAGCATTTAGAATGACTTCCAGGTTTCAGGACTGGGCAAGAGAGGGAAGCCAGTGTCACAATAAGGAGTTCAGATTCTGTTGTGCAGGCAGCAGGAGCTGCAGGAGACAACTTTAGACTAGCTCCACACTACGTGTCCATGGCC
This sequence comes from Taxidea taxus jeffersonii, assembly GCA_003697995.1. Taxonomy (NCBI): domain Eukaryota; kingdom Metazoa; phylum Chordata; class Mammalia; order Carnivora; family Mustelidae; genus Taxidea; species Taxidea taxus. The sequence goes on along the minus strand of ML100334.1, from coordinate 103,310 downwards.
CACCGCGGACTGGGCTGTGGCTGCAGCAGACAGACCCCCACGCACTGACAGCAGCCCCCCTCGGCAGCCACCGCATCTTTGGCTTCCTACCGCATGAACCTCGTGCACTCGCTCAGCCAGCAGGCAGAGCAGCCCGGAAATACAGAAGGGTAATGTTCCTGACACAACCCTCCAGAAGTGGGGCTGAGAGTCCACTGGATAGAAGACCTGGCCTTCTGTTCTTCTGAGCGACAATTTGAGATACATTCTACCTAGTTCCTCAGGTAATGGTCAGCCAGTTTGAGCCCCAGTTACCCACAGTGGTGACCAGCTCAGTAACACACTCTTCACGCTTTTGCTCCTTGCCTGCCTCACTCCCCTTGTTCCCCGATTACCCTCCAGATAAACTCCCTGAACTCCCCTGCTATCATTCCCCCAGATAAACTCCATGAACCCCTAATCACCCCCAGATAAAACTCGCCAAACCCCCTGCTATCGCTCCCCAGATAAACTCCCTGGACCCACATCCAAACCTCAGCCCCGGCTCTCATCCCATACAGTAGCCACTGAAGATCATCTGACAGAGGAAACAGGAGACGCAGGTTGAAGGGAAGCTGCCTGCACATAAACGCCGTGTTCGCTGTATCACTATGGGGTCCCCATGGGTCCACAGGACTATGACTCCTGCTAAGCATACACAACCTTTCTGCCTTTATTCCCCACTGATTACCTCTCTCTCTCTCTCTCTCTCTCTCTCTCTCTGACATGCTTCATAGACACAGTATTTCCCTGGTTTTCCTCCTTCCTTCCTGGCTACTACTTTCAGTTCCGTTTGTAAAATTAAGTTGATGGTGTTGAAGATGGGTGATGGGCATGTAAGCGGTTGTGGTAGTATTTTAAACTTGTGTATGTTCTACACTTTCTAGAACCACTTTTTTAAGAATAACTTTGGGGGCGCCTGGGTGGCTCAAGTGGTTGAACATCTGCCTTCGGCCAGGTCATGATCCCAGGACCCTGGGATCAAGCTGCACTGGAGCCCTGCATCTAGCTCCCTGCTCAGTGGGGGGTCTGCTTCTCCCTCTCCCGCTCCCTCTGCTTGTGCTCTCTCTCTGTGTCAAATAAATAAATAAAATCTTAAAAAAAAAAAAAAGAAGAAGAAGAAGAACTTCGAAATGGAGCTTTTTTCCCATGGCAAGTTCTCTTTCTTCATCGTCCCCCAGTTGTTCTCAAATGTGTGCAAAAGCCTAAGTAAGCATCCCCTGGGGATTTGATGAAAAGCTTGCTCACGCTGCTGTACTTGACCTGGCCCCTGCCATTTTTCTGGTCTTCTCACACACACCAGGCTACCTTGTGCTGACCTTGCTCCTGCCACACTGGCCTTCCTTCTCATCCTCAAGCACACTCATTAGTTTGTGGCCTTCACACTTGCACAGCCGCAGATGACAGGCACCACGACATGCAGGCCTCATTTTATTGCACTTGCCTTTGCTGCACCTGGCTCAGATGGTTATGGTGTTTTTTACAAATTGAAGGTTTGTGGCAACCCTACATCAAGCAAGCCCATTGGTGGTGTTTATCCACTTTGTGTCTCTGTGTCACATTTTGGTTTGTCATGACGATCTGTGCTCGGAGATCTTGGATGTGCTATTGTAATTGTTCGGGGGTGCCACAAACTGCACCCATAGAAGATGGCAAACTTGCAGCACCTGGGTGGCTCAGCCATTAGGCGTCTGCCTTCGGCTGGGGTCATGATCCCAGGGTCCTGGGACCGAGCCCTGTGGGCTCCCTGCTCAGCGGGAAGCCTGCCTCTCCCTCTCTCACTACCCCTGCTTGTGTTCCCTCTCTCATGCTCTCTCTCTCTCTGTCAAATAAATAAATAAAATCTTAAAAAAAAAAGATGGCAAACTCAATCAATCAATCAATAAAGTTGTGTTCTTGGGACGCCTGGGTGGCTCAGTGGGTTAAGCTGCTGCCTTCGGCTCAGGTCATGATTCCGGTGTCCTAGGATCGAGTCCCGCATCCGGCTCTCTGCTCCGCAGGGAGCCTGCTTCTCTCCTCCCCTCTCTGCCTGCCTCTCTGCCTATTTGTGTGATCTCTATCAAATAAATAAACAAAATCTTTAAAAAAAAAAAATAAAGTTGTGTTCTTGACTGCTCCACTGTCTGGCCATTCTCTGGTCTCTCACCCTCTCCTCCAGCCTCCATATTCCCTGAGACACAATATTGAAATCAGACCAATGAATAACCCTGCAATGGCCTCGCGGTGTTCAAGTGCAAGAAAGAGTCACACATCTCTCACTCTACATCAAAAGCTAGAGATGACAGCTTAGTAAGGAAGTCAGGTCAAAAGCCACGACGGGCTACACGCTAGCCTCTTGCTCTAAAGAGTTAGCCAAGTTGTGAAAGCAAAGGAAAAGTCCCTGAAGGAAATTAAAAGTGCTACTCCCGTGAATATACAAATGGTAAGAAAGTGTGACAGCCTGATTGCTGATATGGAGAAAGCTTGGCGGTTTAAATAGAAGATCAAACCAGCCACAGCATTCCCTTAATCCAAAGCATAATCCAGAGCAAGGGCCTAAATCTCGTCAATTCCATGAAGGCTGAGAGAGGTGAGGGAGCTGCGGGAGAAAAGTTGGAAGCAAGCAGAGGTTGGTTCATGAGGCCCAAGGAAAGAAGCCATCTCTATAACATCAAAGCACAAGGTGAAGCAGCAAGTGCTGATGGAGAAGTTGCCGCAAGTTATCTAGAAGATCCGGCTAAGATAGTTAATGAAGGGGGCTACACTAAAGAACATATTTTCAATGTAGACGAAACAGCCTTTATAAGAAGATGCTATCTAGCACTTTCATAGCTCAAGAGGAAAAGTCAATGCCCAGCTTCAAAGGACAGAATGACACTCTCATTGGGGCCAATGCAGTTGATGACTTGAAGTTGAAGCCAGTGCTCCCTGACCGTTCTGAAAATTCCAGAGCCCTGAAGAATTATGCTGAATCCACTCTGCCTGTGCTCTGTAAACGGAACAGCAAGGCCTAAATGACAACACGTCTATTTATAACATGGTCTAGTGACTATTTTAAGCCCACTGTTGAGACTTACTTCTCAGAAAAGAAGATCCCTTTCAAAAAATTACTGCTCATTGACAATGCACCTGGTCACCCAAGAGCTCTGATGGAGATGCCCAACGAGGTTAATGTTGTTTTCACGCCTGCTAATACAACATATACTCTGCAGCCCATGGATCAAGGAGTCATTTGGGCTTTCAAGTCTTATTACTTGAGAAATACATTTGAGGGACTTGTATTTTATTTATTTATTTGACAGAGAGACACATTGAGAGGGGGAACACAAGCAGGGGAAGCGGGAGAGAGAGAGGCAGGCTTCGCACTGAGTAGGGAGCCCAATTCGGGGCTCGATCCCAGGACCCTGGGATTATCACCTGAGCCGAAGGCAGATGCTTAATGACTGAGCCACCCAGGCACCCCTAAGAAATACATTTTGAAAGGCTATAGTTCCCATAGATAGTGACTTCTCTAATGGATCTGGGCCAAGTAAATTGAAAACCTTCCGGAAAGGATTAATCATTCTAGATGCCATTAAGAACAGTCATGATGCATGAGAAGAGGTCAAAATATCAACATGAACAGGAGTTTAGGAGAAGTTGGTTCCACTTCTCAAGGACGACTTTGAAAGGTTCAAGACCAGTGGAAGAAGTCACTGCAGATGTGATGGAAATAGCAAGAGAACTAGAATTAGAAGTGGAGCCTGAAGATGGGGCTGAGTTGTTGCAATTTCATGATAAAACTTCCCTGGATGAGGAATTGCTTCTTATGCATGAACAAAGAAAGTGGTTTCTTGAGATGGAATCTACTCCTGGTGAAGATGCTGTGAAGATTGTGGAATAAGATAGTGGAAGAGACTTAGAATATCACATAAACTTGGTTGGTCAAGCAGCAGCAGGCTTGAGAGGATGGACTCAAACTTCGAAAGAAGTTCTACTTTGGGTAAAATGCTATCAAGCAGCATTACATGCTACAGAGAAATCATTCATAAAAGGAAGAGTCAAATGATGCAACAAACCTTATTATTGTCTCATTTTAAGAAATTACCATAGCCAGGGGCACCTGGGTGGCTCAGTGGGTTAAGGCCTCTGCCTTCGACTCAGGTCATGATCTCAGGGTCCTGGGATCAAGCCCCACATCGGGCTCTCTGCTCAGCGGGGAGCCTGCTTCCTCCTCTCTCTCTCTACCTGCCTCTCTGCCTACTTGTGATCTCTGTCTGTGAAATAAATAAATAAAATTTTTAAAAAAAGAAATTATCATAGCCATCCTAACCTTCAGCACTCACCAACCTGATCTGTCAGCAGCCATAAACATTAAAGCAAGACCCTCCACCAGCAAAAAGATTAGGACTTGCTCAAAGCTCAGATGATGGCTAGCATTTTGTAGCAATGAAGTAATTTTTTTAAGATTCTGTTTATTTATTTGATAGAGAGAGACACAGCACGAGAGGGAACACAACTAGGGGGAGGGGGAGAGGGCGAGGCAGGCTGCGGGATGAATAGGGAGCCCAATGCCGGGCTCAATCCCAGGGATCATGATCTGGGATCATGACCTGAGCTGAAGGCAGACAGTTAATGACTGGGCCACCCAGACACCCCAGCAATAAAATATTTTTAATTAAGGTAAATACATTGGTTTTTTTTAGACATAATGTTATGGCACACTTAATAGACTACAGTATAGTGTAAACACAACTTTAATATGCACTGGGAAACAAAATAATTCATTTGAATCACTTTATTGTGGTATTTCCTTTTTGCAATATCCTTTTTATTAAGGTGGTCTGGACCTGAACCAGCAATATCTCCGAGGTATGCCTGTACTAGATCTCTGCTCAAATGCTACCCCTGTAAGCAGTCACTGTAAAATAGTGCAAACACATGCACACACAAACTCTGTCACACTGACCTGTTTCATTGTCTGTGTAATGCTGATCACTGTCTAAAATTATCTGGTTTACTTACCTATTTGAATTTTGCTCACTAGCTCCACTTTGTCTAGCACTCCTAGAAGGTGAGTTCCTATTTACTGCTTTATCCCAACTCCTGGCATATTCAAACTGCACAATAAATATTTGCTGGATAGATAAATAGATGTAAGCCTGCAGAACTCAGGAGAGAATGCTGGGGGGTGGGGGTGGATTTGGGAGCTGGCATCACAATAGGAATAGTTGAAACCATTTCATGAATCGATTTGCCCAGCAAGAGTGGGCAGAAGTGGGGAAGACCAGAATAGAATCCAGGAGACCATCCACAGAGTAGAAAAAGGAAAAGAAGCCTGGGAAGGAAATAAAAAAAGACATGGTCAGAGAGGCTGCAGAGAAGTATTGGAGGGAGACCAGAAGAGAGTTCGGGAGCAGGAAGTAGGGGACAACACAGCAAAGAAGGAATTAGATGAAATGTGCCCAATTTCTGGTCATTGAGAAGTCACGGGTGAACATCCAGTTCCAATATAATTAGGGGCCACTGGCAACCAATGAAAGTCACTAGATAAATGCCCCGGCTTCCTGCCATTTGGAGGGACAATTCTGATGTCCCTCAGTGGGCATCCAGCAGGATCAAGCCCCAGTGGAACAAGTTCAGAAATGCACCCTTTATTGGCTTGTCTTTCTCTCCTGTTTTATCCTCTCTACTTTGTCTCCCCTGATCCTTGGGGTCCCCTCCCACATAAACTATTAGCATTCAAGTCCTCTCTCAGTCTCTGCTTTTGGAAAGATCCAAATTAGGAGAGACTAGGTGCATTTCTCATCTCCCTCTGTTTTTCAGGGATGGAATGGGACTTTCAGGGAGATCCAAATTAGGAAAGACTAGGTGCATTTCTCATCTCTTTCTCTTTTTTCAGGGATGGAATGGGACTTCCCCTTACAGCTCATCATCTGGAACTAGCCTGTGTGCCCACGTATAAACTAATCATAACCACAAGGCAGAGGATTATTATGACTGCCTTAGACCAGTATTGATCCATCGCCTGGAGCTGGGCATACCATCCATTGAGAATATCCAAGCCAGATTCCAGCTCTATCTCCAGACCATCACAATTTCATGACTAATGAATGTGGGAGCCCCCTCACAAGAATGGAACATCTTAACCCCTACACATCCCCTGTCTGTACCCACCCCAACTGCAGACTGCCAGGTACTCAGTTCATGCCTCTGCTCTGCACGGCACCATGCCGAGTGCCGGGGACCAGAATGCAAAGACCATAAAATAGAATTCCTTACCCCAAGGGCTGTATTATCCAGACATATTACATATATAGGACGATAAGGCAAAACTACAGAGAATAGTAGCACAGTTGATTCCAAATCAGAGAGGGAAGCAGTTTTAGTCAGGATAGACTAGATTTTGCTGAAGAAACAAATAACCCCTCAGACTGATTTATTCCACACTATGTAGCCCTCACTGCGGACAGGAGTTTCTAGTCTGTGGCATCGTGCTCAAGCCAGAACCCAGCCCGAGGGAGCAGCTGATATCTGGATATTGCTGAGCCAGAGGGAAGGAGAGCTCCAGAGGGTTTTGAATTAGCAACTGAATTCTTGGCCCAGGAATGAAATGTATGACTTCCACTTATAACTCATCGGCTAAAACTGGTCACATGGCCCCATCCAACCTCAGAAAGCCAGGAAGTAAGATTCTACCAGAAGATATGCCAGAAGGCAGAGAGGCAGAGATATCTGGTGAACAGTGTAAAGACTTCCAGAAAGCATGAAGACGAATGACGTTTGAACAGAGCCTCGAAAAATACTTTAGTCTTCAATAAATGAAGCTAGGGTCAAGGGAGAGGACCCACCAAATAGAGAGCCATGTAAGAGAAGTTCCAGAGACCAGAGAATGCCTGACCAGTGTGAGCACAGCCAGGCTTCATGAGAGGGTGACGACTACACCAGAATAGGAACTGGGCAGGAACGCTGAGTTTACTCAGTGAAGGGCTCTTAATATCATAAGGACTTTAGACTATAATAGATGATTGGCAATAGGGAGCTTCCAAAAGGTTTTTAAGCAAGGAGGTAACATGATCTGATTCATGTTTTAGGAAGGTAACTTGGTGGCAGAATGGGAAGGAGATTGGAAGGGAGAGAGACCCAAGTCTGGGAGGCGATCGGAGGCTGTTGTCACAGACAGTCCAGGCATGGATAAGGCGGCAGGAGCCGAGGGCGGGGCTGGGAAGATGCCGAGGAAGAAACAGATGGGAGAAGACACTTCCCATCTAGAAAGGATCACTGCCTTTTTTTTTTTTAATGAAAATATTCAAACATATACAAGATGAGAGAAAGTAGTTTAACAAACCCCCATCTACCATCACCCAGCTTTAATTGCTCTATCCACATGGCCAATACCCACCCCCTCCTAACTTCACTCCACTGCATGACTTTAAAGCAAATCCCAATCGCCATTTCGCTTAATCTGTCATTTCTTCTGCATGTGTCCTAAAAGATAAAGACTTTTTAACTGCAATCACAATACCATTATTACAGCTAAAAAAATAATGACAATTACTTCACGTTACCAAATATCTAGCCATTAGCCCCATTTCCTTACTAGTCTCTTATTTTTTCCCAGTTGGTTTGTTCGAATCGGGATCCACCCATTCCATTTGGTTCTCCCTCTTTCTCTCTCATGTCATTTACTCGTTGAAGATTCTGGGTCGTCTCTCCTCTGGAATTTCCCCAGTTCTGGATTTTGCCATCTCCCCCTGCCTGCTGACATTTGACATGCTTATCTTCCTCCTGCATTTCCGGTGAACTGGTGGCTGGATCTGAACCTTCCCTCTGAAGAGAAGCAGAGGGAGGAGAAGGGAAGGGGGAAGGGGCCATTACGGACACAACACCTACCATTTGCCAGGCACCATGTGGATTCCGTGTTAAGAGGATCTCATTGAACCCTCACCACAACTCTTTGAGGCAAGAGCGCATGATCACTGTTTTGTCAGGTGAGGAAACTGGGATGGAGGAAAAGCAACCTCCCAAGCTCACAAAACCAAAAGAAGAGGGAGGTGGGGTTGGAATCTAGTTCCGACCTGTCTGACCCCAAGACCCCCTTCTCTTTCCACGGCTGTGGTGGGGAGAAGGGACATGGCCCATGAGTGGTCATGCCAGGAAGGAAACCCAGCTCTCCTGACTCCCAAAACAGCTTCAATATATTAATAATAGACATTGCTACTTCCCAGGTGGCACACATCACAAGGACAGTAAATGATGCATCATTGTCCCTATTTTACAGATGGAAACACCAAAGTCCAGAAAGGGTGAGTGGCTTGCCCGGGGCCCCTGCAGTTGGTGCACAGAGCCAGAATGCACCCCCAGGTCTGCCTGACACCAGAGCGCATGCCTTGCACCACTACGTGGCCTCTCCTTGTGGGTAGCTGTCATCTTCCTGGTGGCCATGGGGGGATGGGGTTGGATGCAGAGATGGGAAGGAGCAGGCTGGCTCTTCTGGCTGGAGTTGGGAAAATGAGCTATCACTGTCGGCCCAGAGTGGGTCTGTTTCTTCCTACCACATTCCCCAACCAAGCACAGCATCCACTCAACTCACAGCAGTGAGGCAGCGAGGGAGGGCCAGCCCACGCCCAGCCCCATCAATCTTGGTGGCAGGGACTCCCTCCTCTAGCTTTCTCAAGAGGCCCCACTCCCTGCTGCAACAGGGCAAGAATCCAGGAGGACCGCCCTCTGAGGAGAGACAGAGGCAAATCTCTCCGGGGCTCTTGGGAGCCCTGTAGCAGCTCTTCCTCCTCAGAGCCGCAGGGACAATTGCAGAGAAAAACCAGGACATTCCCCCCCACCAGGATATTTTGTATGCTTTGCACTTGCTGCTGTGTTTCCTTCATCTAAAAGCTCTAAAATTTCAAATAAAAAGGTACAATGAAAGCAGCAGCAGGATAAATAGCCCCAGTGATCTGAGCCGAAACCCTGGAAGCTTTATTCACATCTTTAGAAAAACTCTGAAGGCTCCTAGTAGCAGCTACAGTAAAGCCTCACACTTTAATTCTAAGGCTGCCAGAAATAGGTCTGTCAGGCCTGAAATATCACTGCATTTCATTACTCTTCAATGTGCATTACCATCTCTGCCTCGTTACCAGCTGGGGGGTATTCTCCAGACCAACTCCAGAGAGAACTGGGAAGCTGGAGGCTATGGGGAAGGGGAGAGGCTGAACTGGGCCAAGAATACGGGGATGGGAGGGGAGACCGCAAAGCCTCACGAGGCCTGGGGACTAGCGGGAGCCCCACAGACATGGAGCATCGGCTATTAACACGTCCCCAATGGGCAGGCCCTCGGGAGAGTCTGATGTCACCAGCTGGGGCAACGAAGCCAGGAAGAGACAGGGAAGAGGCAGGACTGCTGGGGTGGCCGGGAGAATAGTCTCTGAGCAAAGAATGGGGCCTGAAGAAGTGGTGGGTAAAGGACAAGGAGGCCTTCATGCCTGGCGGCAGGTAGGAACCATTCAAAGGCAAAAATAGGCCAGCAAGACCTGGGGAGTCTCGCATCACAGGCACAAAGCAGCCAGGGAAAGATCCCGGAAGGAGCTGGAGCTGGAGGGTTGGAAGTTTGGAGCCCAGAGCAATCTGCATGTTTACAATAAAACTGACACCCAGGGCAACTCTGCATAATTCAGTAGGCGCTATGATCTCCTTACAGTGCAGTGTGTGTCCCTAGGGTACAAAGGGAAAGGGGCGGCTAGCCCAGGCCGGCTGCCTTCGCCTGGCTCTCTGAAAGGGCGTGACAGATGGGCCTGTGCTGGCCACCACCCAGTCACGCTTTGCACGGTGATTGGTTTTCAAAGGAGGACAGCGTTTGTGAATGGAGCCAGCTTGTTACTTGCTGCCTTCAAATGGACGCTGCTGGGTCGCGTGGCCGGCCTGGGCCCCCTTGTGAATGAGGCATCACCAGTGGGTGGTGAACAAGCCAGCGGTGGCTTCCCATCCCCTCCCCCTGTCACGGCTGAGGCTGAGGTGAGGGGAAGAGGGAAGAGTGCCCCTGACCCTTCTCTAAGCTGACAGGTTTAACCCTCTATTGGTCCTCCTCTGTGCTAGCCCTTGCATCTCTTAGAATCAAATTCGGCTGCATAAAGCAAAAAAAAAAAAAAAAAAAAAAAAAAAAAAAAAAAAAAAAA